>WOGP01001551.1:0-15950 GCA_015342065.1 Leptinotarsa undecemlineata | reverse complement strand
GGAACTTTTGTACCATTTGTGATTTCATGTTCTCCACTTTCTCAAGCAGCACTTTGAATCCGTCCTTTATTTCCTCAGAAATATGAATACTTTGTTCTGTTTCCAAAATGGGTAGAGTTCCAACTAATGATTTCAAGATATTTGGAAGGATTTCAGAAGCTAAAGTTGGTGTACTTGTCATATCTCTAAAAATGTTTATGAGATTGTTCCAGAATCGATCAGAATCATTCCAGAAATACTTGGTATTTTTAATTTCCCGTTGGTCGTGGTATGGCAAACTTGTAATGAAGGATTTCAATTGCTTGATATAAGATCCATTTGTAAAAACAGTTTTATATATGTGTATCTTCGAATTATCGAAACTGCTTTTAGAAACCTTACCCAGTATGTTAACTATCAAAACCAAAAAATCTCCAGAAAGTTCGTTACTTTTTACGAGATTTTTGAAGCCAGCTTTATCATTGAAAAGATTTTGTATCACTTCTTCGATATCTTCATTATCACCTAACTTTTCGGCAAGTTTAAATCCCATTCTCCCAGGGCCTGAAAAATTGAAATCGGTACAACATTCGCAGTATTCAATAATTACTATCAAATGATACAATTCCATTCGATTTGATAAATTGTTTAAGGCTTTGGCGGCTGAGATTTGGCTACGATACGTGGATCTGGAGACATGCGAGAGACAGACTGAACCTATTTCTAGACTACATAAGTGCTCAACATCCTAGCATCAATTTCACCATGGAAACAATAGGAAAAACGAATAGCTTTTTTAGATGTACTCGTCGAAAGGCGTGGCACAAGACTGACACATAAAGCGTACTGAAAACCGACACATACGGACAGATATCTGCATGTACTTTCGAACCACCATCCGAATAAAAAACGGTGAATTATCAACACCCTGACGGAATGTGCCCGTAGAATATGTGAACCGAAACACCAACAAGAAGCATACTGAAGCATATTCAAGTGGCTTTGAGATCGAATAGATACAGTGTTACCGAGATCAACAAGGCCATGAAACTGAAGACTTCTACAAATCAAAATAGGGGCGAAACTCATACGGTTGTACGTGCATTTCTACCGTACATCCCTAGGGTTACAGAAAAAATCGAAAAAATCTTAAGGAACCATAACATAAAAACAGTGTTCAAACCCACCAGGAGAATACAATAAAGCCTGAGATCTGCTAAAAATAAAAGAGATCCACTGTCAGCTGCGGAAAAGTTTATATCGGTACAACCAAAAGATCCGTGGGTACAAGGCTGGATGAACATCTGAGAAACTGTAGATTAGGTCAAATAGAAAAATCGGCAGTAGCAGAACACGCTAAGGTGCCAACAGTTGTAACGGTTCAAATTTCTGAATTCAGAAGAATCAGTAGAGCCGTCCTTCCTGTAGGTTCGTTATTTTATCAGCATATTACTGGGATGGTGAGTTTTCTAGTAAGCAGAAGTAAATAAAACCGAGGAGATTTTCACGGTCAGGATTTAAAATCGATTCAGATTAGTATCTACCGTAAAGCCTGCACAAAAGCAAGGTTGCAAGGGACTGCCCGAAACCTAAAAACATCTAAGGTCAGTCAAATTAATCAATTCAATATTTTTATTTCCTATTCTTTAAATATCAGTAGAGAGTTCCATAACACATGTTTTCAGGTTTTTTGGACAAGAATAATAAGATAACCTATGAAAGATTCACGTCGAGCACTGTTAGATCTTTTATTCATTTTTTGGTGGTAAAAAAAAGCTTTCAAGGCATGTTTATCTGGTAATGGGAGAAATTCTTCGGAAAAGCTATAGTTGCATCATACATATCATTCTATGAGATATGAGGAGACACTCTAGAAAGTACCAACGGAGAGCCGTAGTAAGTATATGAGAAAAAATATCAAAAATGATGATAACTCGTGAGTAGAAGCCCTGATATTGTTGATATATTTTGGAGCGGTCTGAGTACTGAAATCTACAGTTCATTCATAAAATTAGAGGATAGTTTTAAGCATTTTCATTTTCTCTGTGCACCTAAGACAGCTGGTGATGGGGGTAATAATTATCGAGTTTGATTGAAGTTAATCGAAAAGTAGATTCTGGATAAATTAAGATTCAGGCAGTTACTTTTAACTGCTCATTTGTTCCCTCATTTTCAATTTATGTAAAGGTCTATCTCTGTCAGTTCAATACTCGAAACTTTTGATTCGACATTGCTCCGAAGTAAAAGTATTGGTTCTTTAAACCTGATGTATATATATTTGCCTGTTTTTTTACATCAGTTAGTTGCAAATAACATATGAAAATCAATTTTTGAAATATTACACAGTTGGTAGTGAAGTTTGTAAATATTCCTTTCTATATATCAATTTAATATTTGACTTTTTGGTTATTTCTCCAACCCCTTCCCTGTTGAATCTGGTCAACTGGCGCCCCAGGGCTTACTTACTTTTTTCCATCTATTTTGAATGTAAAAAACATAGTTTTCTTACCCACGTCCAGCCCCGACAATAATCGACTAGCCTACTACTACTTTTACTTTTACTAGCCGAACTACTTTTTGGTAATTACATAAATACCAATGTAGGTTATATACTTCACGACGTTTCGATTGTTAGTATCCTTGCCCGAAGACGATTAGGATACTAACAATCGAAACGTCGTGAAATAACTTGGTTTGGAATCCTTTGGTTTTTAATTTTCATTTCTTGTTATAATTTTTTAAATTTTCGGCTCGTGTTAATAGTTAAATTTATTTTATTTTCTTCGTTGTTGCTTGTATCTTATTTCATTGTAATTTCAGTTTTTTCCTTATTAAAATTGTTATTTTTCAGCTAATCTTTTTAATTCTTTACAGATTCTTTCATGGATTTCAAATCAATTTATATCAAATTAGGCAATGGAAGTCCGAACCAATGAAATATTTGATAAACGGGGCTACAACTAATTCCAGTTCAAGTCAATTGCCGTAATTAACAAGTTTTTGATAATGTAATGTAATTTGTACTGAATTTGTTGATTACCAGAATCGCAGGAAGAAAGTGAAAAAAATCATCTTTCAAAAAATACCTCATTCCAGTGCCACTCTAACATTTCAAAACCAATTTTGTAGAACGATTTATCTTATGCTTCAAAATAGGCCACATTCGAGAGAAATTTCTAACCGTTGAACATTTTTTGAGGTCTGCGAACAGAAAAAAGTCGCTGTAGGCCAGACCTAGAGAATACGGTAAATGCAAAAGCAATTCGATTTCTATTCATGTAATTTTGCCATTGTGCGTTGTCTTGATGAAATAAAATATTTTTTTTTGCTATATGCGGTCGTTTCTTTGCAATTTCGGTCTTCAAACGCTCCATTAACACCATATTATATTCACTGTTGATGGTATTTCCTTTCTCGAAATAAGTTAGCTCAGGTTGGGTCCAAAGTGAGGGTGTCTATTGGACCCTCCACCGCAGCCCGCAAGAGTTTATTGTGGCTCATACCTATTCACTCTCGACCAAATAAATCCAGCTCATTTACGATGCCGATTAGTTTGTATGGTGAGTGATCTTATAGGTTAGGTAAGGACAGGTAAGAGTACGACTCCGCCGAACTCTAAAAACCTGATTCTGTCTCCACCGGGGCAGACACAAAGTATATGCTCTGCTGTTCGTTAATGAGGTATCATATAGTCATGGTGTACGATTTCCACCTTAATACCCGTGGCAACCTTTCGATATGAGGGTTTTTGCACGTCAGCTACACCTGATGATGCCTCAGATTCAACCGTGCAAGGGTTTTTCGTCTCTGGTTGGTTTCGTCGGGTGATGATTCATCAAGAATCAGATTTTGCGTACGCCGCTTAAGAATTGGGAGCAAGGCGGTTTCATAAGGTACCCCGCTCTTGAGGATACGACTTAGTCGTTTCCTGACTGCACCACCAAAACTTTTTTTCAGGTTCAGTTATTGGATCAGGAGTTGGAGAGCTGAGAAGCTCTCGCTCCTGACCTAAATTTACAGGAAGGTCAGTTGGAGTCGTAAGCTAGAAATCCATCTCCTCTGTAGACTCAGTGTCATGAAGAATTTTTAAGTTTACTCTGTCCATAAAAGTCCCAAGAGTAGCTAAGGATTATCTCCTTAGCTACTCAGGTCAATCACGGCACAACCCCGCTTTACTGTGACAAGGCGATGCTACGACGAGAGGGCGCCCGGTATCTCGAAGGTTCCGTAGAGACAGTTGATAGGTTCAGTGTCTTATGCATCCTCTCGGCACAGATACACACACCTTAGGATTGAGCCATCATTGGGATGCAATTCAGTTAAAAAATAACAGAACCACAAGTGATTCTGTTGATTCTGTCATTCCCATATCCAGTGGGGCTACATGGAAACAGGCATCCGATGGCCGGTTTGCTCAACCCCCACATCCCAAGCCAATGCACTCGCCAAAAACAGCATGCACAGTGTTTCAGGCAGTGAAAGATGAACAAGGACAGCCAACTTGCCTTCTAAAGATGGTCGATGAATATTATACCACGCACATCCCAAAATACCTAGGCCATAATGTTTCCATGTTTCATCCATTGTCACATATCGATGCAAAAATTTCTGTTTGTTATGTTTAAACATGACCAAACACTGCTCAGAATCATCAAGACGTTCTCGTTTTTGGTCAACAGTGAGCTCACGCGGCACCCATTATGAACAGAGCTTTATCATAGTCAAATACTCATGCAATGTAAAGCCAACACGTTCTTTGACATCTTCACAATGTTAGCTAACTCACGCAACTTCACTTTTCGATCATTCTGAACGGTTTTGTGGATTTATTTTTATGCTTTTTGGTGTTACTGGTTCATTTGGACGTCCACTGTGTTCTGCATCATCGGTGTCTCTACGACCACGTTTGAAGTCAGCAAACTAACGTTCAATTGTTGTTTTTGATAGAGCGGAGTCATTATAACAGTATTCAAGCCATTGTTTCGCCTAAACAGTATTTTTTCCATTAAGAAGCAGTGAAAAACTAAAACACGAAATTGTTTTTAATCCACTGAAAATAACAAAAGCGTAATAACTCACAAACATATGGGTAGAATATCATGAAATTTCAACAGCTGTCTTTTCAAAGGTTACTACTAACTGTAAAAGCGGTGAATGAAAAAGACCAGCGCTCTCTATGTGTTAGACAAGAGACTTTTTAGCCAAGGTAGTACAATTCAACCAAATGAAATTATATGACCAAGTTAGTACGTTCTGTTTTAATTTAGTTTTTCGTTTCTACCGCTTTGCTAAATTTTGGATTTAGGTCTATATTATCCCAGTAATGCCTATGAGAATTTTGTGAGTTGTGTCAACATATTTGCAATTACTGAATGGAATTTTACATATGTTTTGTCGGTTTGGTATTCTCACTACCTACGTCTTTTATTTTCATGTATGATTCAAGTATTTTTTTATCTATAGGGTCGATGAAAACTCAAACCCATATCATTTAACAATGATGAACAAGCGTCTCAATGATTATCTGTTGCAGAACCTTCGATGTCGCTTCACATCTCTCCGTAGCTTTTACTGTAGAAGGCATATCATTTTCAGTGGTCATAGTCAAATATCCGATTAGAAAATAAACAACTGAGATATTTCATCACTGACTTGCAAAAATCATTAATTATCGTATCAGTCGCCAATATGCCTCTTTCGATAAATCCTCGGAAGTATTTGTGAGACTGTATGATCTGTGGAAAAGTGATGGATGTATCTTCAAACATACAATCCCAAATAGGTTATAATCAAATATATAGTTAGTTTGTTCGGACTTAACCGAAGTTCCAACATCAGTGAATATACCATCCATGAGCAATAGAAGGTGACAATAAAACTCAGTTTGGTGTTTCACATTCTTCGTCACGCAACTCTAGTGAGTTCTATTTTTTTTTTGTTTTGTGAAAAATAAGAAATAATACTTATACCTACCATTTGTGTTGTAACTAACGTTACTGCAGTTTTGTCCAATAGGGACATTTTCAAACAAATACAATACACTTTATTGTATTTATTAAGTTCATTTTATTTGTTTGAAAATGCAATAACTTTAATCACAAATACTTTTTCTCTTATTTTTCATGATGGTCTCCTACCACGTAGTAACGGCTACATCCATCAATTTATTTTTTTGCATCCTTATTCTATCGCAAACTTATGTTTGACGAATCGCACATTATCTCCCTTCATTTGCCGATTGGCAAAATTAAAACTACAAGCAGATGCATAAAAAATCACCTCGAAATTTTCACAAATTTTGATTTTGAATTACTTTTTCAATTTTAGTTCGATTTAATTTTTTTTAATGGAAGAAAATTTGCCAGATTTATTGCCATTGAATAGATTTTCTAATGAGGTTCGATTTATATATATTTTACGAGAAAAAATGAAGTTATGTTTCTATCTCCTTTGTTCAAGTCACCCTGTGGTGAAATACAGCTTTCGGATGACTCACATTACTTATGCAAGCTTGATTCGATCACTATACATTGTTTTTTCATTGTTAACATTGTTCGTTTCAAATTTATGAATCATTGAATGAAGCATTAATTTTCCTCTGCGTGTTTCTTATTTTCACAATAATTGGTGACTACTCACCCTTCTACTTAGGTAGTCCCAGGCATGTTCAATAGGATTAGCATCCGGGAATCATGCTGGCTAAATCACTTTCTTCACCTACTTCAAATGGTATTCTAAGGGGTCTGTCAACAGGGACTTCCGAATATCACGTGCAAATAATGGACTTGTGTGGTGTTCTGTTCGCGGGCAACGTACCGCGCCCTTCGCTCATTTTACGGTCGCCTTAATCGTCCTACCGAAAGGAAAATTTGTAATGTGCTAGATCAATTTGAGTCCGCATGTTCAGTAAACGATCGGCCAACAACCTTACGTCGATAAAACCAAGATCTACCGAAAACATTGCCGCTGTCGGTGAGAGTGTGCAGGAGAATCCGAGGCAGTCGATTCCGAATCGCTCATAAGAAGTCAGCCTTTCGTATACCACAACTTGGCGAATTTTGCTTCATGAGTTGGGCCTGCACCCGCATAAAATTCAACTCACCCAGGAACTGAAGATACATGACCCCAAACAACGACGTGTGTTCGCGAAATGGGCTCTGGCGCAATTGGCAACTGACCCTAATTTTCATTGAAAAATCATCTTCAACGATGGGTTCATATTGCTTTGAGAACAATGTTGGCCAGGCCATCACTGTAAATGGCGAGCTGTATAGATCGATGACTGCCAACTTCTTTAGGACTGAAATCGTGCGGTTTGATCCCGTTAGAATTTTCCTTGTGAGGTTTTCTTAAGTCGCAGGTGTATGGGAGTGAGCCACAAACCACAGCGGTCCTCAAAGTCAATATAACCTATGCCTCCGTTGAAATCCATCCTGATTTATACGCCGGAGTAACGGAAAATTGGACGTTTCGGATACGCTCCACTAAAAAAAGTCAAGGCGGACATTTAAACGATGTTATATTTCATACCATTGGCCCCGGTGGTAGTGCGCCCGACTAACGACCGGAAGGCCGTGGGTTCGATTCCCGCCTTGACCAGAATTTATCTGGTTGAAACTGTGATGATTCTGCAACCGTGTTAGGAGTCACACGTTAAAAAGTAAGACATCGTTAGTCCTTAGGTCGCACAAATTTCTCAACTACTGGGAGTTGTCGTTCGTATGGGGGCAACAGCTGGTTAACGGAAAAACAGATTTTAAAGAGATGTTTTTAAACATAGTGTCACCAAGAGGTCTTTGAAACGAATAAAAAATTTTGTTGATATCTCGCTCACACTTTGTTTTATTTAAATTTGGCGGAATATGGTCTCGTATTGTCGATCATGAGAATTGTGTTGTCGCCTGTATAGTGTGAATATGGGAAAATGTGATCGGCTGATATATGATCAGTGCGTCTCTGTGATGTAAATGCTCCATCTTCAACAAAAAATAGATCAAGATGACTTACCAATGATAAACTGGTCCATACCAGATACCTAAAGTACACTACATGAAGCTTTCACTTGTTCGCCTCTCAAACCATACGACGAATAGAGGAAATGCAATGCTTTATTCAATATTTCATAAATATGAAACTAATCGTGAAATCAAAATGAACTAATCAACAATGTATATGGAATTAACAAACCTTGCATACAGAACATTTTTGAGTGTTATTTAAACACTGTTTTCCACTAAAAGGTGTCTCATACCTTAAACCTGGATGACAAAATCATAGCTCTTTGTTTCCCGAGTATATTGTGAATAAATCAGGACTTATTAGAATTATGTATGATATCCAACAATTTGGGATACATTTTTCTCAATTTACTGAAAAATTAACAAAATCGGTGAAGAAATAAAAATTGATTCGGGATAAAAATTTCTTAACTTTTTAAGGTGAAAGAATCTCCAGGATCAGCAGTAAATCTTGTGTGATATCAGGATATGAGGAAGAATATAAGTTCTCAAAGATTGCTATCATCGGGTAATGGAAGCAATACAATTATAATGGCCAATGTACTTAGTACAACATTGTAATTGTAACATTCCATGAAGAGAAGTATACAGGATATCATTTCTAGAGATAAC
This sequence comes from Leptinotarsa undecemlineata, assembly GCA_015342065.1. NCBI lineage: Eukaryota > Metazoa > Arthropoda > Insecta > Coleoptera > Chrysomelidae > Leptinotarsa > Leptinotarsa undecemlineata. The sequence continues at coordinate 7,341 of WOGP01001551.1, read as the reverse complement.
ACAAATTTTACAATTGAATAAAACGATTGGAATAGAACTTCATGGCAAATTTCGGCTGTTTCTGGGATTTTCAACAAGTTCCAGTTTCCACATTCAAATGTTGTTCTAGCAGATTCACCAAAAAATATGTTCCGAATGAAATTGGATGTCAAGAAAAAAAAAAGTTTTTTTAACAGTGTATCCCAGATAATGATATGATAATGGCCGACCCAATGGATATTAATTCAAGAATGATGGTATTTCATGAATATAATGTCTGTTTTTATGATTGTTTATGTGATACAGATGATTGGTTAGTATAGCTACGGCTTGCTAAGGAACATAATCTTCATAATAGCCGTCATAAGGTGAACTTTACTTAATGCAAGTCCGTAATTAAATGTGATATTTGTGTTTCCAATTTGCATTTCTGATATTGGATCCTACGCGACTAGTTATTTTTCGAAGATGTTCAACGCCGATTAGGAGAGAAATACGACTTGGTGATGAGGGTCGAACATAAGGATTTCGGTACAGTTTTTTAAGGAAATGTATTCATAAATCGACTTTGAAATCGGTTTTCCTCATTTTAATCGAGTTGCATTGACAGACAGTATAATTTATGTGGGAGTGATCATGCATAATGAGCCAGAAAGATTATTAAGTATTTTATTTGAATTATTTCAGAAAACACATTTCTGTATAGGTGTGTCTATAGATGTTATTATAATAATTATTTTCGTTGACATTTTAAAAATTGAACTGATATTTATGACTTCCAGTCGGATTTTTTTTTATTGTAGCTTAATAGTTAATTAATTTGTTACCAGAAAGCAACCGTGGATAACAATTCAAAATTCGTGAAGGATTTCATGTGAAGTTATCTTTTCAAATGTTTCAACCAACATCTATTAATTTCTATTGTTTAGTGTGATTTGACGTATTACTTACTAATAATACTATTCAATAACTCATTTCCATTTCAGGTCAGGCGATTAGCATTTTTTGATATTATATTTTTTATGTAACTCATCTGAATGATTAGGGTTATTGTATTTTCTATATTATTTTCATTAATCTTTTTTTTAATTTTCAAACTCTTCCAGATTTCCATATAATGAATTCAAAATGATTCGTTTATATGGAAGAACAAAATAAAATTCTGGAAATAACGTTGCAACTCAATGTAAGCACTTTAAATGTATTCATCACGCTAGTATTCAAATCTGAATATATTTATCGAAATCGCGGTATTTCGAATTGAAGAAAAAAAAAAGAGGAACATTCGATAAGCATTAACAAACATTTATGACAAAATGGTTGAAGCTTTCGAGGCCGAGGTTTTCAGTGTCAATTGAGTGGATATGGAATAAGGATATGATTTTCACTATACAATATCTTTCTCAAGCGTAAACTAAAAGTTACTTCTGAATTACAACATATTACCTACTTGTATACCTAGTTTCCAATGAATAAATCTACCTGAAAAGCTCAGGTATGAATTCATTAACTATATGAATAAATTGAATTTGTCGAAAGTACGTATAAATATACTTAAACTTTTCTTACCAGTAAATAAACCGATTCCAGAATGGCGAATTATTCAGTTCAGTTTGATCGATCGAAAGATATTGAGGGTTTTTGAATTTATGTATTTCCATACTCTCCAACAGGTTAAATTACAAACTTTTTTTCTAGAAATGTAAGGGTTTGAATTCATGGTTGTAGAATGCATTTTTCCAATCTGGAAGCTATTTCTGTGGTCCGTTATGCGGACTTTGAACGTTCTTCCAGTTTGACCTATATAAAAAATCGGACCCACATGATAATTTATATATCCTCCCGATCGTTCTGGAAATGATTTTATATCTTTGTTACTCTTAATGTGCATGCCTAAGATGTTGTTGGTTTTAAAGGCAATATTACACCTTTGTTACGCAGAAAATATGAAATATTTGTAGTGGGTTCGCCTTAGTATATAGGTTATGCTTCTATAACTATTATCCTCATTCCTTTTGAATTGGGTGAACTTCCTTCAAAGTTTGAAGAACTGATACCATTTGATCAATGAAGTTTAGGAAATTACACTCCCGGATGACAAATTTATTCCACTCGATGTAAATAATCTGTTTTCCAGTATTCCTTTCAATAACACGATTACTCTTGCAGAGAATCTATTGGACGGTAGTGAAAAAGGATATATGAGAATTGCTCACGGTTTGTTTGTCACAGAATTAACTCCAATTCAATGATTTTTTTCACTCGTTCTGCAAAGGTCTCATGATGGGAAACCCACTTGATCCCACAGAGATTTTCATGGACGATCGACGATATGTCGATGATATCCTGGTATGTTTCACAGGAACGAACAGATAGTTGACTAAGTTCTTGAATTTCATCAATTCTCTCCACCCTTCTATCAAATTCACCATGGAGATGTAGAAGGGAGACTCTATAAATTTTTTGGACTTGACAATATCGAAAGTTAACAACGAACATGATTTTTCAATTTATCGTAAACCGGCACATACAGATATTATCATTCATAATTCGTCCACCCACCCGTATCAGCACAAAGTAGCAGCATTCAATTGTTTGATCCACAGACTGATGAATGTTTCCATGTCAGTAGCGAATTTCAATGAAGAACTGAATATAATGATTGAAAAAGCCGTCAACAATGATTACGATATCACTCTAATACATCCTATATTATCAAAAAAGTTATACATCTAAGCTTTGGAAAGGAAGTTCACCCAATTCGAAGAGATGAGGATCAAAGTTTTAGAACCCTAACCTACTTAGACCAACCAACTATAAATATTTCAGATTTTCTGCACAACAAAGGTGTAAATATTGCTTTTAAAACCAACAACTTAGGCATGCACATTAAAAATAACAACCATAAAAATTCATTTTCAGAAAAATCTGGTTCATGTGGGTCATGTCCGACGTTTTATATAGATCAAACTGGAGTATAAAATTGTTGTAATTTAGAAGTAACTTTTAGTTTACGCTTGAGAAAGCTGTTTTACAGCGAAACACTTGTTGCGGTCTTTGTCAAACCCTTTATAGTGAAAATCATACAATAAACTGTATCAATGAGTCATCGCCAGTGAAACTTCAGAAAGAAATTCTAAAAATTGACGGCCTTCATACCCGTAAAATAATGATACTGAAATAACATTTATACTCTATTATAGAAGAAACAACATAGTTTAGGAACATTAAGAATATTTCTTTTGAAACATTTCAGTTGATGATGTGATCCCCGGTTAGTGGATTTGTAAAAATTCTTGTCCAACAAAATTAAAATAATTTCCATTTCTTGCAATAATATTCTGAAGACTACAAAGTGTTGTAATGTATCACAATAACTCTTCATGTTTACCAAAATCAGTTTCACAATGCCCACATATACAATGAAAATGTTACTGATCGCTGTCTATTCGCCTGTTCATCTGTGCGTTTGTGGGCGCCAATTTCAAAAACCGTTTTATTAATGTATGGTTATTTTTCACGTCAAATGTTGTGTTCAATTCATTCTAATCGCTTCATAAATGAAAAAAAATTTAAAATAAATAGAATAAAATAAATAAAAATTCCAACGAAACATTTTCTTTCTTTGGGTTTCGAATGATAATATTAACGAAAAAGAACCTCCAGGGTGAAGCATTCAGACAGAAAACTGAAAATATACACATCAATTTGGGAAGATTAAACTCACAAGAAATATATACAGAAAGTCATCTTTCTTTAGTGATGTTTTTTTTTTTGGAAATGTTTCCATCTGTTTAGAAATGTGAGAATTACGAGACAGTATGTATTTCCATTAGTTTGTGGAAATGTAATTCCCAAAAAACTTTTATACAAAATGTCTTTTTTTCGTGAACAAAATGTTGGGGATTGTCACAGAGAGCACTTTTTTGAAAAACAAATTCCAGTTTTAAGAAAAAAAATTATTTTTATAGAAATGTTTCGATGCTTTCAGAAAGATGAAGATTCATAGTAATTTCATAAGGTACACCTCACGATTTGATCTCCACAAACTTTATTTCAAAAATATATCACGATATGTTCCGCTAACACAGTAGGTTTATCAACACTGAATATCAAATCACTGTTGGAAAAAAAATCTTTCTGTAGCTGCAATTTATTGAAAACCAGAATTCAGTCTTCACTAGAAAATATATTTCATGGAATTCTTCTCGTCAGATTTGATATTTCTAGAACAGTATATTATGAAGGAAGGCTTTCGATTATTGAAATATCAAGTTATCTCAAGAAGTGGATTTATGAAAAAAATAATTTTAGCCTTCAATAAAAATTATATTCAAAAGTTATATTTTCAGAGGAGTATCCAACGAATGAAGTCTTTCAATGAGCGACATAACAGGTTAATGAAAAAAAAACATATTTTAACGGAAGAAGAAGACAGAAACTCATTTGACCTGGATATAAATTATAATATTAAAATCTATCGGATCATTTCATTCAGTTGTATATAAATTCAAGTGTTTCTAATTCAATATTCGAGTTTTTCAAAATATTGCAAACATATTCCCTTGCAAATTTATGGTGTTGATGCCTCAATTTTTTCTGATATATTTTGAAAATATATACTGTTTTCTAATTGGATCAGTTCATACAAATGTTGAACCATTGCATCCTGTTTGCTCAAGTTTCACAAAAATATTTGGTGGTTCAACATTTGAACCTCGAAACCGAAGATTTTGTTTCAAGAAAAACAATGAAACATTCTATTTTACTGTCACAAGAGTTCATTTCCTAATTGAGCACTGCAGTGGAACTCCCAATTTGCTCCTATTGACTGGGATTTCTAGATATTATAACTCTGAGGCATGGCCTTCACCATGGGGTGGGGGTAGGGTGGGGAGCCTCTCCACCTGCTTTTTCGACTTGGGAGAAAGTTGGGAAATTTTGGGCAGTGAAGATTGAAAAGAATAAGGTCATGATGTCCCAACATGCATAACTTGGAGATCTCATACTTTGAAATTCTGAGGTGTTTGAAAACTTCAAAAAAGGTTACTTCCTCCCAAGTAAGAGAACATACCTGAACAGTTCACAAATTTTTGAGTGACAATTTTACTGAATTCCCAACTTTTCGCTGTTTTTTCGACTTGGAAAAGTTGGGAAGATAGAAAAAATAATAGTAGAAAACAATAAGCTCTATATTATTCAAGTGGTTTTTCCTTTCATTTGTATTGAATATTCCTATACATGGCGGATATGGTGGAAGACCAAGGACCTTGGTCCAAAGTAGAATAATTTCCATTATTATTCTCATAATTAGGAAATTTTTTTTTGTGCATACCCTAACGGGCATAAGCATTCAGCTATTTTTTTGGATAGCTAAGTAAGAAAATCAATATATTATAGTAGTAACTGTTGGTGGGGTTGGGAAAATTTGGATTTCCTCACCCCACCCTGGTTCATCTTTCCGCCACGACCCTGCTCTGAGGTAAATTTTCCTCACAATGTTAGATATTTGCTTTGGAGTATTCACTTTGGATAATATTTATAACAAATTGTAATAGTAGAGAAAAAAGTAATACACATCATGAAATTATGAAACAACAACAGAAATCAATTGGCCTTCCGGGGCGACTTCATTGATTCCGTGGCGTAATTGCTTTTTCAACTACAGGCTGCAGCTTATATTTAGGGGGCCGTTGACTTCACTGAAAAAGAAAAAGGAGGATCAATCACTTGTAATCTTTGATAGGAAACTGATGAATATCCACATATCTCGGCTTGTTCCGAAGAGATTTTAGTTCCGTAATGAAATGAGGGCAATGTACGATCTCATCAAAATCATGTTAAGGAAGAATAGTTTCCAAAACCGAAGCAGCCTTACTACGTTGAATAGCAATACTAATTATTTCTATCAAAAAAGAGTTCATGAACGAATAACAGAATCTCCGGGACACAAACATCAACATTTTCAACCACTACTGGATGGAACAGATAGTTGCCACCAAGATTTTGGCATTTTTTCGTTTTAATTTTTCGCCAGGCAATACTGCAGTTCAAACTTTAGGCTAGATAGGAAGCCGCCACCGTGTCAACGCAAGTGAAGTCCACAAGTTCACCATATTTCCATGGTATGAAAGACATATCATCTGGTCGTTTACCATCATCTCGACTGGTACCTAAGGGTTCCAGAATTGCAGGAACATCCGCTGACACCATAGCTCGTTTCAATATGTCGTTGAAATATTTTCTCATCAAAATAATTCTGAATTTATGAAATTTATCTTCCTTCAAATATTTGTTACATCTGAAACTACCTCTTCGCCAAAAATATATTTACCAAAATAAAATGCTATTTTTCCATCCGAAATGTTTCATGAAGGTATCATGGCAAGAAAATAATTTTTTTATCTCCATCCAGAGATTACACTTCAACAGTTCAAGTTTTTTATAAGATACGTGTTAGATCATGTATTGATTATTTACCCTTACTTTTCACTTTTCTGGTTGCATAGTGTTTACTAGTATTATCACACCCTGTTACACCAATCATATATTACGCTGATGTGATCCAAGATTTGTTGAATGTTAGGCCAGTGTTATGTTTACTATTACTAAAATTCAAGTGTTGATATATCATTCGAACCTTCCTAATTTATTAACCCGAATAAAAGCGAAGAAGTCTCTGTAATGATATTATATCAAACAAAAATCTGAATAAATTTCTTGGAATCAATCTGGACAACAACCGAAATTTCAATAACCATATTAATTTTCTGAGCAAAAAAATAGCTTCGGGATGTTATGCTTTACGAACGTTGTCGAATGAATTAGGTATTGTATTCGCAAAAATTGTATACCACGCTGTGGTTGAATCGCATCTAAGATATGGCATTTCATTCTGGGGCACCTGCAACCAACAAAACTTCAATAAAGTATTCATTCTCCAAAAGCGTGCCATCCGATATCTGTGCAAAGTTTGGCCTAGAGAGTCTTGTAAACCCTAGTTCAAGGAGCAAAAATTACTAACACTTCCTTCTTTATTCATACTCGAAACTGTGTGCCTAGGGCATAAGAACAAATCATCTTACGATGTTGTTATTGGATTCACTCGCCAAAGCGACAGATTAGGACTGCCTATTCGATCATCAAATTTGATTAAATACTCATTGATCTATAATGCAGCTGAAATATATTTATTTGTTCATGAGTAAACTTGAAGAGTTATTATCGGATCTATCAGACAGATATAATTAAGTAATCGTTTCGGGCGATTTCAATATTCACTTTGAAACCGATATCAGTATTTCGAGAGAAATTAGAAACCTTGCAACTTCTTTTGGGCTGGAAATAACTATAAAAGAGTAC
>WOGP01001550.1:0-18758 GCA_015342065.1 Leptinotarsa undecemlineata | reverse complement strand
TATGGACTTGTTTGAAACGGGCATTGAAGAAGCCCTGAGTCTGGTTGAGATACGTGGACGACACCGCCATAATATAGAACCTTAGGAATGCAGAACTAGACGCCTTCTTGAAGCACATCAACAACGTGAGTCCTTCCATTAGATTCACAATGGAGAAGGAAGTCCACAACGAATTGTCATTTTTAGACGTATTGGTGAAAAGAACCGATACTAAATGGGAATTATCTGTATATCGAATACGCACTCACACTGGACAGTATCTGAACCAGGAATCCAACCACCATCAATCTATTAAGAGAGGAATCATCAATACTTTACTAGACCGTGCTTTCGGGCTCTGTAATACAAAGGAAGGTCTCGAAAAGGAACTAGGCACCATCAAAAATGACCAGTACCAGTTCTACATCAGAGAATTATCGGAAAGGATAAGAAAGTTTAGGTCTAACTATAACATCAGAACCTGTTTCAGATTTGGGAACAGTATCCGTAGCAGTCTCGCGAAAACCAGGCCACCAAACTCGAACTGCAATTCCAAAAATGCCATTTACCGGATACCCTGCGAATGCGGAGAATCATACATCTGAGAGGCCATCAAAGAGGCCAGTGAAAGTGTTTGCATTGAGAGGCACAAGAAACACACACAGCGAGGAGAAACCAGCAAATCAACATAACATCAAGTTAGCTCAAGCTGAAATCATCCAGAAGGAGGAATACTGGTTTAGGAGAAAATTCAAAGAACCCGTATATATGTTGTCCATCAATGCATTTAGCCAAGATAACGTAGAGATACCCAACATATGAAAACCTTTATTAAAGCGCAACACGACCAACTCCCGCCAAACGGTCAGCTTCCGTTAAAACCGATAAAGCGTTGAGGGGGAAGAGGGGATAGGTGAAAGCACTCGAGTGACCTATAAATAGTTAGATCTCTGAGGAATAACTACAGTTATCATCCGAAGACGATTGTGGATACTTTGTGAGTTTCATTTCTTGTTGATAATTTTTTTAAATTTTCATTTCGAGTTAATATTTTATTTTATTAATTTTTTGGTTGTTACTTGTATTTTATTTCATTGTAATTTCAGTTTTTTGCTCAATATAATTGTTATGTTTTTAGATAACCTTCATTTTTATTTTTTATTTTTAGAAATTGATTGCTTGTATCAAGTTATGAACAGCGTACACTTCCTCAACAACGCTGGAGGTGATCGTTTTCGAGATATTTTCTATATCGATGCATATACTTAGCTCCTAGGGCGCTAAGTGAAGTTGCTGAGAATAAACAAAACAAAAACTAAGTATGTGGTGGATCTCGTCAAGATAAACAACTTTTTCCTTTAACGAAGAATGATTCGTTTTCGAAATACAGATTGTTGAAATTTTTCAAAACATGCTAGGTTTTTGTCATAAGATTTTTGCAATTTAGTTATTTTCATCAAACATATTATAGGAAAAAGTTGTTTATTTTGACGAGATCCACTACATACTTAGTTTTTGTAATGTTCTCAGATACTTCACTTAGCGCCCTAGGAGCTAAGTAATATGCATCGAAAACGATCACCTCCAACGTTGTTGAGGAGGTGTACCTCTTTTACTTGGAAAAAGTGTGGGAATTAGGTTTTTTCATGAAAAGTACCAAAAGTTTACTGTCAAAAAAGTTAGGGTAATTTGAAATAAATAATGACAGCGTACGCAGCGCCCTCTAGATGTTACATGAAAATTAATACGAACTTATGATTTTCCACGTGAAAAAAAACCCGGGTACCGAATTTCGTGCAAATAACTTTTTTCAAGAGTTATTTTCAAAAAGCTAACAAAAAAATTCATTTTCAACACCCCGTATCTCCGAAACGAAGCATTTTCGGACACAAGTTCATATAGAATTTTTTTCCTAAAAATGTCTCAGGAATACGTCACTTGAATATTTTAATGTACTTATTTTATACCCTGTATTGTGATCTCGGCAGTTTAGGTATAATTTATTTGTGAGCTCTACCTGATATTATCTTTTCTTTTAGAGGAATTAATACTTGATTGTCGTACAAAATAAAATCAACTAGTGGTAATTAGACAAAAGTGTTTTTATTAATTTATTTAAAGTGATCATGAATTACCACAAAATAAACAAGTCATCAATCACACATATTAAATATTACATTTCCAATCAATCTCTTAAAATATTTCGTAAACATTTTCAGAAACCTTTTCCCTTATAATACCAACTCGAAAAGAAACCTTTTACTATTTCAGACAACTTTGTTAAGAAATGCCTCTCCCAGATTCCATGCACGCGTTGAAAGATTTAAAATCGAACCCGAAAACAGAAAATTACTAGTAGTCCTACACTTCGTTTAAATCAACCAGCTAGCTAAGCGATTAGTGTTTACATACTAATTTTATAGTTATTTTAAAACTGATTATGGATTACAGGTCGTGATCCATCGAATCCTCTGACTCAGTTTCTAGTGCACACACAGAAATAAAACCAGGATTGTTTCTATCATCGAAAACTAGTTCAGTCGAAGGAAGAGTGAGATTTGTTCCATCTGAGACACGTCACACATTCTTTGTAAAAATACTGTTTAGTTGATTTGACTGAAATTTTGGTTAAGTATATTTATGATTATTAAAACGATTTTCTTGTATATCAAAAATGGGCAAATACATGAGAACTATTTACTGTTAGAACATCTAAGAAAACATCCAAAAATTAATGTCTACGCGAAGTAAGTCGCACATACTTGAATATATAAATCTTGGATTTCGTGTAGCAGGTTGTCCTTACATAATGAATGTTTATATAGTAGCATTTTCAGTGACATACATCCATTTCCAGAGATTCAACCACTCATAATGCTTCCAAAATGCCAGCGACGAATTACCCTCGCCGACATTTTTAGGGTGTTGTTCAACACAAAACACATGCCCGACATAATATTGTTCTCAGACCCTTGTCTTTCTCACCCTAACCAGAAGAAGGGTCTCCGAACAGCGCAACGCATTTAATTCGATATTTAATTTTGTGAGTGTTTTTTATATATAATTGAGTTTTTACATTCAGTTCTCGGGTTGGATACCCTACAGGAATGGGTAATAAATCTGTCTAATGAATTTTTTTGCTCATCTAGATGATTAGATTATCAACATTCCCACAAAAAGCCTATTTAAAGAGCTCAAAAACATGGAAAACAATTCTTAGGCAGATCTGCGAGACACTTGCAATTTTCAGTTTTGTATACTGTCCTGCCTTTATATAGTAGAAAGTGACACAAATATTTTTTGCAAAATTAATATCTCCCCAAAATATTAAAATATTGTTGAAATCGAAATATTTCAAAACCTGACAAATTTTGAGGTTCAACTCAGTACACATCGAACTTCACTGTTTAAGAAATATTTCATTTGGAGAACTGCGTTTATGTAGAATAAACTCCCCGAGAACTTTTTTCCAAATGGATTTAATATCCAGCGATTCAAATTCAATGTGAATCGCTACTTTCGCACAGGCACCGCTCTTAGAGCGCCCCTAAAGTGCTTGTGTTTTGTCCTTAAAAAATGCGTTTGGACAAGGGAGATTTATCAAACGTCCAGTTCTTACATAAACACAATTAAATATGTCAGAAAACGTGAAATAAAGTACATCTGAGCACTGAATTATTTTTGAGGAAATATCCACGAACCATACTCTAAATTAACATGTTGAAGGACACAAAAGGATTCAAAAACTTGTAAATTTTATCACTTTCGTGTGGATGTTTCTAAAATCAATAAATTTGATAAATGCAATGAGATGTTCAGGTGTCAAAATTGTAAGACTCCAATAAAATGTAAAATGATAATTGAAACGATATTTTACATGTATGTTACAAACAGAATATAGAACTGAATACTGAAAATGAAAAGAAACTTTCATTTTCACAATTTTTTTATCGTTCATGTCACTCTTCGAAAAAATTGGATATGATGGTCATAATATTGAACATGCATGAACTGATCATGTTCTCTTTGATAGAGATCATTAGAGTCTGATTATGGAAATAAACTACACGACGGACGCTGGCCGGTCGGTTCGACGTGGGTGCTTTGTTCATTCACTCTAATCGACTGCCGTGTTGGTCGCTGGTTCAAGCCCAAGGCTGAACGATCGATTTTCACTTGCTATCGTTCAACCTGTGTTAGGAATCACACGTTATAGTCCTTAGCTCTCACAAGTTTCGGCTTTTAAGGGTTGTCGTTCGTAGAGGTGCGACAGCTGGTTTATGGAAAAACAGACAGATAGAATTAACCTGAGCCAAGTAATAAACACTCACTTTTTATGTAAAAAGTCCTCAAAAAAGTATATAGTGATCAGTAGTAGCGAAGTTTCTGAAATTTTACAAAATTATTATTTTCATATATTTGTTTGCGGCAAAATATTACCACCACATGTATAACGCTTGGTCTAGTATACTCAATAAAATATCCAGGACGCTTGAACTTGTCTAGCACTGATACAGCTGAAGAGTCTAGAGGAATTTGTTTGTTTCCTCCTGGGCAAAGGTCGAAAAAGTCTCATTTCGACATTAAAACCAATGGAATGATTTCAAGTGTCTGTAAGCATATGACTCAAGAAAAACCACTATTACCCAAAGATGAAGTTTTAAAAAAGTGGCAAAAATATACCAGTAACCATACATTTTCGGCACCAAAAACCATCCAAAATCGAAAAAAATTGTAGATTTGGTGGATTACTTTTATAGAAATGCAATCAGAAAAATAGTGCATCAATATTTCTGTAGAAACGAAGTCCCTACTCGTGACAAGGCAATCATAAGTACTTATACTCTTTTTGATAGAACATTTTTAAAAACATTCAATATATTTCTCAAGCCTTTTATTCTTTGCATTTGAACACAGTCCAAGTAGGTAATTTGGTGCACGAAGTCTGATTACTTCGGCGTTTCAGGTTTTTCAGTTTTTTACTACTGGCAAAAAAATCTTTATAAGTTTTGGTATCGTAGGTACTGATTTTCTTCTTACACATACTTTATTAATTTTTGAAAAAACGCCTTTGTAGTGATTGACTAATTTATTCCTTGTTTTATATGTTATTTGTCAACAATTTTTTCTCTAAAAATATATTTATATAACTAACCCTCGTTTATAATTATCTCTATAGATCCATACGTCAAATCAACAGTATGTCAACAGTATGTATGTCAGTAATTCCAGGCAATATTTCTCCCGAAATACCTATCGAATTCAACCCAATCAACGAAATTTCATCTCTTACTGCTAACTCCTGATTACATTTACCCAATTCCAAACGTCATTTTGATTGAAAAGGCAAAAGTTATTTCAGCATATCTATCAAGAAATGTCAGTCTAATGTTGATTTAGATTGTGAACGACCCGTCTAGCTTTATGAAATAGGTTTTGAAAAAGCTATGATGTAATACCAGGGAATTTGACCTATATATTGAGATTTCGATTTATATTCGCCAATTCATAATGTACACAATGGTGAAATCGAATTTGAATCATTACATTATTACAATAGATTTCGACATAAACAGAGCACTTAGGAATGCCAAGATATGTGTTACTGTATATTTTTTCAAATAGTTCAGCAATTGTATTATATTGCGATCTCCAAATAAAACAAATTCACATTTTGTTTCATCGAGATTATATTATCGCCGGTATTGAGCAAAATGTTTAAAGTATTTTTGGGAAAGAAAGTTTTTGGCTTCTATACCACTCCATCTTGATACAAAAAAATGTAGGAATCTTCCAAAGAAAGGAAGGAAACAATCAATTTCAAAAGAAGTATGTGAAATTTTTACCTCCTTTTATTTGGTATATTGTGTAGAAATCCTGTGAATGATATCTGATTCAGTTCCATATCGAATGTTTGGAATACAAACTGAGCAGAGAAAAGTGTTTTTTGTAAAATTCAGTATTCATATGAAAGTATTTGTTTCGAAAGAATTTTTCTTTTGTGTTTATGTGAAAATAGCTTTTTCAGGTCCTTTTTTCCAGTTTGTATGAAAATTACTTCTTTTGAAATTGATTGCTTTCTTTCTTTCTTTGGAAGTTTCCTACATTTTTTTATCAAAATAGAGTAGTAGAAAGCCAAAAACTTTCTTTCCCAAAAATTATTCACTCCTTTCTGTCTAATGTATATTCATCATTATTAATAACCTGACCCAGAACTACAGATTTTTTCATAAAAAATAAAAAATCTGGTGAACTCAGAAAGTAAATTGGCCAAAAGTGAAATGAAATGAAAAAATAAATTAGCCAAAAAAAGTGAAATGAAATAAATGAATACGATTGGCAGAAATTTTATTTTTTTATAATTCGACAGTTTATAGCATATAGATGAAATAATTTGGGATCCTCTGTCTTTGCCTATTTTATCAGTCATCCCTATCATTATTATATGGGTCGTTATTCCATTTGTCAACTTATGGAACTATTTGATACATGGACTTATGAAATTTCCACATTCCGTTATTTAGAAAACTTCTATCTTTTGTCTCATTACCATTTTGGTTTTTGGGATGTTGACTGAACATCTGTATTTATAGAGTAGGGAGGGTGAATGCAAGCCCACAGAACTTAGGCCACATGTGACCCATTGTACATCCTCCCGAGGAGGATGTACACTGGGAGACATCTCATTTATATCGGCAGGTGTAGGCCAAGACTCGCCAAACTCACACTCTCTTATTGACGATAACTCCGGGCACTTGCATAGGACATACCTGACAGTCTCATCTTCCTGTTCACACATCCTGCATAGAGTCCCATATTATAGAGGTATTTTCTTAGTTGATAGTGGCCAGTCAGAAGACCCACTGATAAGCATAGACTTTTCCTGGTCATCGCCAGATATTTCTTTGGCGCCATCTTTCCAGGGTCGCCCAAGGTGATCCTGGCAAGATTGCATCCTTTGATTCCATCCCATCTCATCAAGGATTGATCATGGGTGTAACATTTGGCTAGTTACGCAATTGTCGAAGTCATCAGGTCGTAGGTGCCACTGGGTCCTAAAATTCTCAGTCCAGCCGCTTCCTTGGCTAAAGAGTAGGCAATGCGATTACCTCAGGATGATGTTATTATCTACCGAGGCTTTGGCTAAATCTTGGTGACACTCTAGTTTTAACCCCAAAGTTATACGTTGTATTTTCAAGGTTAATAGGGTTTGTATGCTGTCAGTGCAGATTGTTATGTTTTTGCCAGAGATTCCTTTCCTGGTTATTTCTTTTGTGGCGATTGAGATAGCAACCAGTTCTGTTTGGACCACGCTAGTATATCTTTCCATTCCCCACTTAATCCTTAGGCTTAGTGATATGGAGTACACTCTACATCCTGGGCCTTCTTTGGTTTTTGAGCCATCTGTATATGTGCGTATTGCATTTATAGCATCTGACTCTGTGTTCTGCTTAACTTGTATTTTGTAGGGTTTATTAAACACAAACTTGGGTTCAATAGCATCACTGGTTGCCTCCAGCAGAGGTTGCGTAGTAAGCGCTTCCCGCCATAGGCCTAGCCTCAATTGACCCATTCCTACTTCGAGGTTCACACCAGCCGTGCGCTATCGTTCCATGACCTTTAACGCAACCTCCTTAACGTACAGGTCCAGAGAGATCAGATCCTGACTGAACATGAGAATATAAGTTAAAACTGAAGAGATTCAGGAAATAAATTTCCTACTCCAGAGTTTACTGAAGAATTTTCGTCTGAAGCAGTTATTACATTTGGTATTCCTTACTCAAATGATGAATTAGTTGAACATTTACCCAATAAAGGGTTGTGCTCATTAAATTCACCTTTTTTTATTCAGGGATAAGAAATATAAGTTTTTACATTTTCTTTTTCGGGGTATGCTGTGGCAAAAAACATTATTTCTATGAAACTTATAATAAAAACGATGAAATTTGCCTAGTTTTTGAGAAAAATTTTATTTTTTCCACAATTCGCCTATATTTCAGTTTTTCTGTAAAAATGCTGTTTACATCTAAAAAAAACAATAGCATGAGGTACTTTTGAAAATTGTTTCAGTAAAAAGAAAATAAGAATTTCGAAAAATCTCGTTATTGGGCTAGAGAAAACCAATATCGTCGGTTCGATTTTTTCCCTAGATCAGTAAAAGGTAACATGTTACATGTAACATGGGATTACTTCAAAACCAATGGAACTTTTTTTGGAATAATCTTTCAACAGGAAACGCACTTGCCCTTGATTGAAGAATTGTGTCTACCTATTTTAATGAATGGTGTAAGAAAATTGATTGGGTGTTAATAAACTAGTCCGGTACCCAGCCAGATCGCCTGACTTCATGCCTCTATTATACTTCTTCTTGTGAGAAGTTAAGAAAATACATCACCAACTAGAGATACTGGCGTACTAACAATTATGAATCGATGATGTTAGGGTAACTATTGGAACAACTAATTAATTGACCATAACCGAAAACATCCACGAAAAAATGTGGTTACTATCTCATTTGTGTCATAAATATAATTTTGGTTAAACATAAGGATCTTTATGATGGTAAACGTCATTAATATATAAAGGTCAATCCATTAAGTATTATTTTGTCAAGTAACATCTGAAACATCATAAACGAGAGTATTGCAAACTTTTCATAATAATTCAAATAGGTCCACTTATCTTCTTAGTGGATTAAAGTTATTTATTTTAAATCACGTAACTCTTAACACGCATAAAAATCACGTATTCAGAAAGGGTATTTGAGCTATCCAAAACACAGTCAACTTTTCTCATAATAGTCTATCAAAAGGAAATTTCACTTTCCTGTTCTCATCATACCCCATTGTTTCCAGCACGTGGCAAGGCATGTTTATTTTCCATTTCATTTTATTAGTTATCTTCTGCAGGCACGACAAAACAAGCTAACGGGCTTTCTATTGTTTTCTCGGGTTGTTTCTTTTCAGTCAAACGCTAATGGATTCGATATGAGTCATAGTGTTGAACGAAAGTAATAAATCACATCGTTGATATATTATTATGTAATGATTTCTAATTCATTTTTATTCATATAATGACCTCAATTTTCTTCATTTTACTTGGAGGCATAATATTTTGTATTGAAATGTCTTAGTAGTAGGCACTCGGCACAGCCTCCTTTGAAATTTATTTATTTATTCCCTCTTTATTGATACATTGGGTGGACTACAGACTCTACAATTCTTTCAAAATAGTTGCCCTAAATATTTTTCTGCTTGGAAGTAATATTTCCCATGTTTTCATGATCAGTGAATCAATTGTTTCGTTAGTTTTCTGTGTAAATTCATTATTTAATTAGTTTCCATTTGAAAGCTATATCAGCTATATCATATGAAGACTGCAGTGTAACTATACGTCAAAGTGAAAGGAAATAAGGAATAATATTGATTGATAAATACCATTTTTCAGCGATGATACTTTTGAAGTTCCAAACATTCGCGAAACGTTGATAGACTATCACGATCAACAATCCTGAAAAACAACAATGCAAATAATTTCATATTTTGATTCAATAATGAATTCCTACAATGATACTGAGTCAGATACATGCAAGTAGCAACGTAAAATGTGAAACTAAATCTTTAACATTTTTTCAGTACGATGGATAAAATGGTGAATGGATCTGTTGAAAAAATTTGTAAGTTTTGATAGTTTTTGTCTACATGAAAATGTTCGATAATACATAATAATATTAGTTTTAAAATAATGTAAGTTGAAAATATTCATACTACTATTTATACTTGTAATGTACTGTTTTATGACACAAATGGATTGGAGAAGTAATTCACAATTTTGTGACATCCATGTACTCGCATAAGCTTATACAAGAGGACGAAAAATTTTTTAAATTGAATAGCCCATGGATACAAAATCACAGTCTCAGAAATACATGAAAATGGAAATAATAAATCGGACAGTTTGAAATTACGTATATCTTTCTTTGAATTCTGACATTTTTTTGCCCAAAGATGGAAAAGTAGAAAGCCAAAATCCTTTACTAAAACTACTATCTTATATTTTCCAGTTTTATGGAAAATCATCTAGAAATAAATAATATTATACGTTGTGGAAAACTTCAAGATGATATTAATGAAGATTATTTCTCAATATATTAAACTATACTTCCCTGAGGTGTGAGTTTTCATTTACTTCATAATTCTCACATGACCAATTTCAGTTTTCCCTAATAACGGCACGTGATCGATTGCCTCTTGATTAAATTTTAGCCAGCATTGTTCGAAGTTTCATTCAACGGAACGTCGGTCGTAGTCGATGGTAGGTAGATTGAGTCTTTCTGCTGTCTAGAACTTTCAGATTCAAACGTTATCCACACTAGATGAAGGGTTTCCTTTATCATGAATTACGGCTATATCAAAAAGAATAATCTCATGATTTGTCAACTAACAGAGTATGAACTTAACTCTAATGATTATGAATCCGTTGAAATATTCATCCAAGAGTCACTAATTTGACCCAAATTTCTACAACTCTTCATATTCTATCGAAACATATCAGATCATGAAGTTATTCTAATGTGCTTAGTTTTGCCCCTAAGACAAGAAATCTTTGAAAGATCATTTGTGAAGAAATGATGAAATATAAATTACATTTACTCTAGAGAACTCTATTTTCAATAAATCTCGCTTCAATGTGGGCACACTCCACAAGATTTGAAAATTGGGAAAGAAAGGTTTTGGCTTTCTACTTCACACATTCTCGGAAACTGTCACATTTTTTGTATAAAGATGGAGAAGTAGGATGCCAAAACCTTCCAATTGAAGAGAATAATTTTTGAAATTGATTCAGATACTTGAATCAGTTCCATAGCGAATGTTTAGAGCACAAAATGAATAGGAAAAAATGTGTTTTTTGTATAATTCAAAGTTGATATAAAAGTAGTTGTTTCAATGTTTACATGAAATTAGTTGTTTCGAGAGGGCTTTTTTTCAAAGACAAAACACAAGCACTACAGGAAAATCTTAAAGACGCTCTCAGGGCGGTGCCTGTGCGAAAATAGCGATTCACATTGGATTTGAATTGCTGGTGATTAAATCCATTTGGAAAAACGTTCTCAGGATGTTTATTCCACATAAACGCAGTTCTCCAGATGAGAAAGTTATTAAACAGTGAAGTTCGAGGTATACTGAGTTGAACCTCAAAACGATGAGCATCCACAGTACTTGGTATATTTATGATATGTACTGCTCTTGGTGGAATGAAATGTGCCAAGTCACTTGACCACCTCCCGTGGTATCTATAGAAGAGATACAAATCTCCAGCCTTTCTTCGATGTTCCAATCAGATGGATGCATGGCTCTTTTCTGGATGGAATGCAGCATCTTCATGGTATGTTTGGGGGCAGAGCTTAATACATGAGAACAATACTCCAAAGAAGGTCTGATTTGAGCTTCATAAAGCATCAAAAGTTGTTGAGCTGTGAATAGTTTTCTGGTTCAGTGTTCCAAGCTTTTGAGAAGCAGCCTTTACAATTCCAGCGTGCCAAACCATATTGGTATCCATTTTAACCCCCAAGAAACTTATCGAAGCCGAAAACGGATTTGTCTGACCTGACAATAAAAAGAGTGTTGAAGACAATATGGATCCCTGGGGAATACCAGCGTTGATAGTGAAAGTATTCGAGAGATATCCATCGACGCCACTTGCAGGAAACGTTCTTTTAGGGAGCTGGAGAGCCATACACAGAAATGATCCGACAAGCCATAGCATCGAAGTTTAACTAGCAAACCCTCATGCCACACACGGTCAATGGCCTTAGAAATATCAAGCGCAACAGCTCTTGGTTCTCCATGTTTCTCGATTGCGTTAATCCAAATATGGGTGACATACGATAGAAGGTCGCCTGTTGATATTTGTTTCCTAAAGCCATATTGATGATCGCTCAAGATGTAGAAGCCTTCCAAATATTTGAAGATATGTTGGTTTACGTCTTTCTTCATGATTTTTGACATCACTGATAGCATAGTTATCTGGAAGATTTTTTTTGCCCTTTTTGGGAATAAGCTGAACGTGAGCAATCAGTGTGATTGTGAAAGTTACTTCTTTTTTTGATTTACACATCTTTATAAACCGTTTATTTTGAAATCAACTGCTTCCTTTCTTTCTTTGTAAGATTTCCACATTAAGAGCAAGCGTTGTACAAGCCTGTTCTGGGTAGGAAAAATCCACTTTTTGTGGATTTGAAGAAACCATAATAAAAATTTGGGATAAAATATCATAACTATTAAAATATCTGAGGATTTCCCCTTCAGTGTAATTTCACCTAAAAAAGAATTGAGAAATTACCTGAAATGTTGAGGTTTTGTTGTTTTCAATTTTTGTTTTATTTTGCAGAGATAGGAAGAAAAGTCTGGCGAATTCAACAACTATTTTATATTGGTCGACTTTTTCCAAAGATTAGTATTTGAAATTCAGCTAATGTAATAACTACGACGGTATGAATACCATCTCTTTGCTATGTATCGTGAGTGTAGTTGAGAAACATCGGAAGCTTTCGACGCAATCCTCAAGCAAGAGCTCTCCCGACTCCTGAAAATGGCAGTTCACCTAGTGCATGCACGGTAATGCACGGTAGGAGTGCAACTACTGTTGAAAAAGGATTAGAAACTTGAGGACTTACCAACCGTGAGCGTTCACTGCCGCCTATTTTTCAGGAAAGCTTTTAAGACATGAAATTCAACAACACGTTCATTTTACGAATATATGTTGGAAGGAGTTTAAAGACACTCACAACCCGCTGAAGTTCACGAAGTAGAGAAATTAAACTAAAAGACTGGATGGACAAATGTTTGAACTGAAGTACGAGAGGATTTCTCGAAATTGGTTTGAAATAATCCAATTCAGAAATATTTTCCGTTCGAGATTAGTTATGTTTTTGAAGTTTTATAGAAAAAGCTGCTAAGACGAGTATATTACTATTGATTTTACGGTTATTCACATACCTTTCTTGGCGTTATTATTCAAAGCATAGTTCTGGAACACACCAATGTCATCAGAGTGGAGTCATCAATTGTAACGTACATATGAGTATATTTGCATTACATTGAAACGTTTCCGTGCAATCCTGAGATAAGAGCTCTTGTAACTCCTGTAAATGACAACTCACTTAGTGCATGCATGGCAAAGCAATGTAGGAATTCAATTTGTGACGTAGAGGGTTCGTATCTTGAGATGACAGTCATCTTCAATCAATATCTTATAAGTAACGGAAAGTGTTCAATGCCATCTGTTTCCCAGGAAAGCTTTTGAATTAGATGTGCCTTTAGTGCGCCTCATTACAATACTGAGAAAATAAAATGGTCCATTGATTTTTTTTGTTATTAATTTATTAATTCCTTCGGCTAATAATAATAATAATAATTACAATTAATCTTCTCAAAAAAAGAATACTATAAAAAGTTCAACTAATTCGCTTAAAAGAAAACTATGAAATATTGATAACAATATTATGGTTTATAACAGAAGATTTTTTTAGTTTTTCAAAGAATTCGAATTTGGAAAATGATTATGTTATAAACCTATCGTTTTCTAATATTTGATATGATATTCTGAACCGTTTGTTTTGAATGTCTTATTGAATAGTTTTGTTGATAACTATTTATTTCGATGATCAAAATGTGGCAATGAATATATTACTTACTATATCTACTGTTAAACTTGCTCTTGCTCCAAATACATTCCTCTCATTTTTTTCACGATTGTCTGCCCTGTGCCTGCCCCTCTAATGTCCTTTGATTATATGTATTTTTTCTCAGCTGCTCTCCGTACTTATCCATGTCATCCTGTCCTTGTGCGCCCCACTTTATTCGTAGCGTGACTACCCCGGTTTCATAAACTTTTTTTTGTAATTATTTCTTTCTCTATTCTCTGGGTATGTTGCAACTGCCGTTCTTCTATAATTGTATTTACCGGTTTACCAATCGTTTGTAACTGTTTTACCTCTTTTTGTTATATTTTCAATTTTACTTGGAAATCTCATTTCTCTAGCTATTATTTTACTGTCATTGGATAGTCTGGCAACTTTTACTTGTGCTTCGGTTTTCATCTTTTTTTTCACTTCCTTCAACTTCTTCTAAAGTGTTTTTAGTTCTATCTTATGTTTCATTACTTTCGTAGATTAATAACCATTGTAATCGTTTCATTTGTTTTCACTTTCATGTTTACCTTGATTAGTTCTTTTTCATATATTTTGTGATAGTGTGGCTTCTAAGTCTGCTAGTAACTTCATCCATCTGCGGCGAACTTATGTAGAGTAACTGTTTCCAGCATCTAGTTCCCGTCCAACATGCTCTTGAAATTTTGTTTCCTCTTTTCCATATTATCATCTATAATAATTCATAACAGTATATTCTGTGCACATACTTATTTCTGACCGATGATTTGATTACTTCTGTCATGTCAGTAGCCGGTCGGCTTTACGTGGGTGCTTTGTTCATTCACTCGAATTGACACGTTAAAAGGTAAGACCTCGTTAGTCCTTAGCTCGCACAAGTTTCGACTTTTGAGTGTTGTCGTTGGTAAGGGTGCGACAGCTGGTTAACGAAAAAACAGATTTTAAACAGATTTTTTTAAACAGATATTTTTTAATTCCTCTTTACGCTGTTTCATACATTTTCTCTGTACTTAACGACTGCTTTTTTCCAGATACATGTAGCTCACAAGTAATTCTGTTTCCTTCTTCGTTAGTTTTTCTCCCTATTGTATCACTACAAATATCAGATCTTGACTACTTTTTCATTTTCTGAGCAAATATTAAGAATCTTATGTGTTTTCAAATTTTTTCTAATTTTTTTTCTATTATTCTCGCTCAAGATTATTCTTGTTAACACATTTCTTGGAACGTCTGATAATGTTAGATTAGATTAGATTGTTGGGGAGCTAGCCCATGGTCTAATTCACTGCGACCTTTTCAGATCTATTGTGATGCACCTTGGTTGTTAGAGCTCATTGTCTAGCTTGGTCTCCATAGCCTTGACGCTGACCCCTTCATATAGCTGGCTGCCTCTGGTTTTTTTTCCGCATCTTGTGTGTCTCAGCCTTGCTATCGCTTTGCATTCACGGAGCACATGCAGTGCGGTTTCTTCTTCTTTTTGACAGAACCTGCATTGAGTTTCTTCTGTCAGACCCATGTTGCTCATATGTTTAGTAGATCCACCAATACACAACCTTACGGTTGTAGTTTAGTAGGTCTTTCGTGAATCTGGGCGATAGTTTTTTCATGAACTCTTTCGCCTGCCTCATACCTGGGAGCTTATTCCAACAATCTATCGATTCGGCTTGCATCCATGAGTTAATGGATGTTATTATACATTCTTTCGCTACCCTGCAGAAGGATTCTGGGCCAATCATAGCCTTGGATGCGCCTTCACGGGCTAAAACATCGACCTCCTCCTTGCCTGGTATCTGTTATGCTTCTATTGTTAGTGCAATGTTTTGCATTTCTTTTTTATGTATTGGCGTTAATGCTCTCATGTTATATTCATTATTTGGTATGTCTTTTATCTTCAGGATATCGTTGAGTAGTTTTAAGAATTTCTCTTTTCCTTTTTATTACCTCCGAGGAAATTTCTTTCTACCGTTTTGTGTTAGGTGTTCTTCATCTTCTTGTATTTGTTGTTGTTCGTCTTGGATTTCGGACTGGTTCTGTAATTTTTTCTAAATATTGTTTCCATCTTTCCATTATTGCTTTCTCTAACTGACTAATATTTTTCCTGTCTTACATTTATAATGTAAGAGCCTTGCTTCTGTTTTGATTTTTTTTAGCATAAAATAACTTTTGGTATTATAATTATCTCTCATTTCATGGACATAATTCTTCCTACGATTTCTGTTTCACCCTTACTTACACTTATATTCTCGTCATCTTCTACATATTGTAAGTCTTCTTCATTGCTTGATTTCCATCATCATTTCAATTTTCTTTCTTTTCCTTAATTTCGGTAAGCAGACTTTAAAATGAACAAAACAGAAGTCAGAACAAAAATGAAGTCTCTCGATACGCGTTTCGCTAACCAAGTTAGCATCATCAGTAGAAACTGATGAAACTCCTTATTACAAGCTATGTTAATGTTTTCATATGCACCTAGATCTCATGCCACATTTTTCGATTCCTGAACTTCATCTGAAACATCTAAACATCTAAAAAATTATTGTCATGTATCGGTCTCTACAATTTCAAGCATTCCTCACTTATTCTGTGACCATTCTCTATGGCATGTACAGCAAAACTGCAATTCTCTGGTTAACATCAACATAGTTCGAGATAAGTAATTTTACTCATCTCCTAATGACGTTAACTTGGTTAGCGAAACGCGCGTCGAGAAACAGCATTTTTGTTCTGGTGAAGGAAAAGTGTTTCAATAGTTTCCTCAATTTTTGTTTGTTTATCTGGCGACCAGTGTCTACTTTTTGCTTTCTATATTATAAATTCCCAAAAAATATAATGGAACAAACATATCAAATATAAGGAAAGATCTGTTTAAAATCTGTTTTTCCGTTAATCATCTGTCGCCCCCATACGAACGACCATTCTCAGAAGTTGAGAAACTTGTGCGAGCTAAGGACTAACGAGGTCTTACCTTTTAACGTGTGATTGCTAACACGGTTGCAGAATCATTCCAGCTTCAACCAGATAAATTCTCTCTAGAAAAATATCTGGTCGCGGCGGGAATCGAACCCACTGTCTTCCAATCGTGAGTCGGGTGCACTACCACCGCGGCCAATTCCACAACAAGATAATGTTTGAAGTGAGATTTTTCACTGAAGAGTTTACAAAACCACAAATCAATCAAATATGTTATATGTTCACCATGGATTTTCAAGTATTGGCCAATCTCATCACATAAGAACATGTCTATGTTCAACACATTTGAGAGCAATATAGTATACTAATAACAAAATAACGTATTAACTTTTAAAAAAACTTTTCACGAATGTATTGAACTAATTTTATGAAACACGTTTTAATGTCGAAACCATCCTTTATTCTTTTGCCAGAACTGTAAAAGCGGAATGAAAAATTTATCAAATATTTATGTTTGTCACGTAACCATCTCAAAAATTTCAAGGTGTGTCATTTCCAAAGTATTTAAATATGCTATCAGTGATCATTTTTACATGTATCACTTACTTCATAGGTATTTATTCAGGAAATAGAAGAATTGAAATATAAATTTTAGGATAATCTTAAATTCAATAAAATTATGCATCATACGGTCAATGACGCTATCCGCGTGGACCCAACAAGTTCAATAACTTTGTTTAAACCCCTATTTGCCCGTTTTGAAGCACCTGTCTTTTTTGTTGGTATCTGTGTGCTAAAAGCCAAGGAGAAGTTCATTCACCTCTACCTTAATACCTTATCGAAAACAGTTAATTTATTTTTCGTGAAATCATGTGAAATTCGTAATAAAATAGTATAAACACTGAAACTGCCGTTTTAAGATAGTGATACAGGATTCTGCAATATTATACCTGATAAATAAGCGAAATTTAGTGCAGGCCTTGAAGAGGCTTCAAGAAAAATTATTTTACTCAGTTCAAGTCAATGCAAATTCGATGTTTCAGATTTGTACGCAATTGAATCCAACTATGATTTTTTCTCGAAAATATTTTCTTGCGAAACGGACCCAAAATGGGATGACTATCGAAGATAGTCGAAGATAGAACAAATTATTCAGCTCTTCCAGTTTTTCTACACCCTAGTTTTTGGATAATAAACTCATTCAGTCATTTAGTCAGAACTCAATTAAATTATTTAAAAATTGGTGAAAATATTTCCTACAAATTATTTTATTAGGGTTCATTGTTGTTGAAAGTTTTTGCTAAATCTTGGAAATAAAGAACGTTTTCGTAAACCGGAGTTATGTTTTTCTTCTCTCTTTAACTCATAAAATTTTCAAAGTTATAGATATTGATTTTGCTGGCAGCAAATTATTCATGGCAATATTTGCTTGCTTGGTAATGTCTGGTGGCATAGCACGAATTTATATATCTTTATCACTCATTTTGAATTTTTACGAGATACTGAATAACAGCTCATAATGAAAACAAATGGTTGTTGATACATGCATATAACTAGAGATAGAACCCACAAACTGTTGAACAATAAATTCACTGAAAATATGATTTTTATTTCGATTTTACAGAGAATTTGGATAGAAAATGCACTGATTTTGGTTTTTGGACAATTGAAGGTATTCATCAGATCATATTTATCAGAGTAAATATTACATATATCATCTTTTCTTTAATTTCTTACGTAAGTGGCCGCGCATAAATTTAGAATGCACGTGTACTCTAAATGAGCCATTACCTTCCTGCTGTCAAACAGGTAATGATTAGAATAAAATGGTGGGAGTAGAAATAGTTATTTATTATGCAAGGGAAAAAAGTATTAGATTTTAGCTCCTGTGTATAATACACACTTTTCTTCCGTGGCGGGAAAAACGCAACGAAAGTAGCGCCACAAAAATTATTGCCAGCTAAATCGCGGAAAATTTATGAAACCGCGTATTCAAGATTCATGGAATGGAAGATGAAAAAGACATGCAGTTCTTTCTTGGAGACGGTGTTATTCGCTTATTTTTCGGAACTGGCACAAAAGCACAAAAGCCATCAACAGTGTGGCCGAATTATACAATGATTAAAAGTATGATACAATCCAATAATAATGTAGACATTTCAAAATATTTCAAACTAATTACATTTCTGAAACAAAATGG
>WOGP01001549.1:0-18759 GCA_015342065.1 Leptinotarsa undecemlineata | reverse complement strand
CCTAATCTAATCGTCATTCCTTGAGGACAATTCGCAATGTGGTGGATGAATGATGGTGGATGAGTGCACTGGTTCACTGAACGATCGACCAACACTCGTTCGTCGTCGAAACGCAAGAGCTGCTGAAAACATAGCCGATGTCTGTGAGAGTGTGTAGGGAAATCCGAGACAGTCGATTTCGCGTCGCTTGCAAGATGCCGATCTTTTGTAGACCACAACTTGGCAAATTTTGCATCGTGACCTACGCCTGCACCCGTACAAAATTCAACCGACTCAGGAACTGAAGGTAAACGACCATAGACAACTACGTATGTTTGCTCAATAGGTTCTAGAGCAGTTTGCAACTGACCCTAATTTTCATCGAAGAATCGTCTTCAGCGATGAGGCCCTTTTCTGGATGAATAGGTAGGTACGTGAACGAACATAATTGTCGAATTTGGGACGATAGCAATCTACATGAGATCTAAGAGCGTCCAAGGTATCCCGAAAAAGTCACTGTATGCTGTGGATTTTGGGCTGAAGATGTCATCGATCCATATTTCTTTAAGAACAACGTTGGCCAGATAGACTTCTTCTTTCACATATACCTGCGACCTTAAGTTGCCACAAACCACAGCAGTCCTCAAAGCCAACATAACTCATGTCAAAGTCAGCCTTATTTATGCACCAGAGTCATGGAAAATTAGACGTTTCGGATGCGTATCTCCCAGAGAAGCCGCGGCGGACATTTGGATGATGTTATATTCCACACATAGGGGCATCAATGGATCTTCCAAACACATTTCAATGATTTATCACACACATGATTATATTCAAATTAAAAGATTGAAAGCGCTTAATGAAAGACACTATATATTCAGTTATAATTGTACGAGCGTTAACCTACCATCCAGTGCAAGCTGCATTCCACTGCCACATTCATCACGACATTCTTTAACTGAAACAGCTTCGTTCGTTCTTGTTGTTTTTCCCAAACCACAGATTTCGCAAGAGAAAGATCCTTCGTTGGGTTGATAGAATCCGTGTCCGCAGCTGCGACATAAGCCGGCATCATTATCATAGTATTTTCCAGCTGGACAACGCTCTGTAAAAATTTTATTCGTATAACAATATTTTCAACAGGAAGGAAATAATCATTCAATCATTTCTATTTATTGAAAGAGTACCTTTGCAATCAGCAGCACTTCGAGCTCCAAGTCCAACTGTTACTCCTGGTCTACCAGCAATAACAGGACATTGTATACACTGTAGCTGTCCAGATTCGCTCTGATAGAATCCCTGAGCGCATGAAATGCAGGTTTTTGTATCTTTATTGTAGTAGGATCCGATGGAACAGGGAACTGAAAATTATATTAAGATATATTTGCCGAAATTAGTTTTTTATCAATGTGTTTCTATAATGACCATACCATACAGTGTGTAAAAGCCAAATGGAATAAATTCATTATTTTGATTACTGTACATATCCCAAAACGCGTCAGATGTAAATTATAATTTAACATTCTTCAACGTAAAAATAACACCCCTACCTTAAACCTCCTTCGAATGACAGGTTCAACCCAAATTTGTTTGAATGGGAAGTATAGGTTTGTAATATATCGTTTGAAAGGTATCTCCAATCTTTATTCAATAATGCCATCGCTTTTGAATTTATGGCAACAGTTAAGATAAAATAAATTCAAATCAAGTGGTTACCGAAATTCGATAAAATACACTCAAAAACTAAAATGTAATGTAAAACGTAATAAAATGTAGAATACGAAAAAGAATTGTTGGAAAAGTAAGATGTTGGAAATGTTCACCGCGAACGTCTAGGCAACATCCTAGTATCAAATAAAACTGTCTTCTAACATTATTCAACATATCAGGCGTGAGCGACCTAATCGCAAGCATTATTCGTTCTTTTAAGTCATTCAAATCTGCTCTTTACATATCTCCATAAAAAGAAATCTACTGATGATAGATCAAGTGATCACGCTGGCCATTCAATCGATCCTCGCCTCCCTATCCACCGATTGGAAAATGTTCTTTGAGGCATTGCCTGACATTGACTTGGTAATGTGAGGGCCTCCATCCTGCTGAAACCATATCGTATTCAATGGAACTTGAGGATTTCCTGGATCAGGATATAAATTTGCCAAACTTGGAGTTACATCATTTTTGAAGTAGTGCTAAATAATTATCGCTATTCAAGTTGCCCTCAATTCAAGTTGCCTTCTCATTAGAAGACATAACGTCTTCTAATTGGATAATATTGTTATCCAACATGTCCATCATTTGCTCACAAAAATCAGTTCTTCTACCAGAATCGTCTTCCATGAGCTCCTCAATAGGGATGCCTTTTATTTTCTTTTAATATGTTTACTATCGATGTATGGCTAACATTGAATGTAGTGAATCCCTGTCTAATCGATGTACGTGGGTTTTCCTCAAACTCAAGCATCACATCTAATTTGAGTTCATCACTGACTTAATTGGCACCTGCTTTTTTTATCTGCCCCACATGACCAAGTTCGCGAAACCGCTTCTCTATTTTGCCTATTGTTCCTTGAGATATGGGCGGTCAATTAGGAAATTTCTCATTAAATAAGCGAGCTACTTTCTGTTGTGTTCAGGTTTTATCTACGCAACCAATCATTTGTAAAACTGTTATTTTATGCATTTCCGTTAATCTAACTATTTGTCAGACTTGAAGTTAACGAACTTTAAACTTAAATAAAAATACTGACAACAAATGTTGTAAAAATTACTTTCAGTTTTTTAAAGAATACCATCTAAAAAGAACATTGCTTACTTTCTTATTATCAATGCCTCAACATGAAGTAATTTTTGAGTATATTGCAATAAGTTTTGAGTGTATTTTATTGAATTTCGGTAACTACATGATTTTAATTTATTTTATCTTAATTGTTGCAATAAACTTGAAAGCAATACCAATTTTGAATGAAGAATGAAGAAATCTTTCAAACGATATATCACAAGCCTTACTTCCCTTTTAAAAATTGGGGTTGCACGTGTCATTTGACGGGGGTTAAAGGTAGGGGTAGCATTTTTCCGTTGAAGTATTTCAAAATATAATTTAAATTCAACGTTTTCGGGATTTTGTTAAAATATGTACGGTAACCAAAATAATGAATTTATTACATGTGGCTCTTACACACTGCATATTTCAATCATTAGATTGATGAGCTATTTATAGCGGAGAGGTAGGACTACGAGAATTTTATTAATGTTATCAATGGAGCAGTACAATAAGTGGAATTCTAGATATTTATCTAGTGATTGAAGACTGTAACGTTCCATAGTTGCAGGGTTACTTTATCAAAGCTATTTTCGATATTTGTTTGTTTTGGTTTGCAGGTTTCGTGCCTGTCTGTCGTGTTTTGTTTTCAACTACATTAGCTGGAAACCAGCAGAAATTGAAAGTTTCAGGACCTGGCTTCCTGAACACAATTGAAACTGTTGCTTCGGAAATGTCCGCCATCAAATCCCCAGTAGATGAACACCTACTCAGAGTTTCCAAGATCAAATAAGGAGACAATGGAACTTTCAAATCTAAGAGCCGAAAGCAAGAAGGAATCAACATTCTACTAAGGAAATGAATCCGGAAGTTCAAACCATGAACATGTGAGGATAACTAGATCACTATGTCCTTTGCCTACATCACCACATCGTATTTCTTACAGTTCACCACAGTTGTAGACGAAATAATAGACATGAAAACCGACAGATTCATGTGTTTCACTCAGTATCTGTTATCAAATATATTGGATCTTCTTTGGAAAAATGTCAAAGAAGATTTAAATTTAAATGACTAGAATCAGGCTGAACGTAGATAGTGATAGTAAATAGAAATGTTATTTGTTCAGTCTGGTTTTACTTTTTGTTATATTAATGCAATATATTGTATATTCGTGAAATGGGTCTAGGCTAGGCTATCAATTACATCCTCATATTAACTGAGAGTTGTGAGTACTTTACTAGCGAGTACTTTCAATCCCTTACATTAATTTTTGGGTATTTTGATTCCTTTTTAACATAGTTAAGGAGATATTCTTACCGCAATCTGGTGCCATAACAACTTGGCCAGAAGGACAAGCGTAATCGGATTGAAGTACCAACGACGAAGGATCTGGTACAGTGTTTGGCAGAATGTCTCGTACATCGAATTGATCTTCTTCCAGTATCAACTTCTCTAGTAGGGCTTTCACAGAAGATCTCTCATTCGTGTTGGAGTGTACTACTGGATCACTGATAAAAAAACACAAATTCATGACAGAACCCGGATTAGTCGATATTTGATAATTATCATGGAGCGTAAAAGGGCTACAAAAGTAGATTAATGATAACTTCATTATAGATTCTCAACCCTGTGCTGAATGAGTATTATAAAGGAGTTCTAGTGAATAAAAGAGATAATTGTAGCAAAATCTGATATTTTTTAACTATACAGCGTGACTATTTCATAGAGTGTTTGAATTGGTACAACTTATCAGATTTTTTAAAGAATAAAGTAATTATTGCTTTGATTCGTTTTGAACAAACAAAATTGCTTACATGATCATGGACACTGGTCATGATTTTTAAGTTCAGGTTAGAATTTGTTTCTTTTAACTCAAATGAATTTTTAATTTGTATATTTTTTCAAAATTTAATTTTCGGGTTTGAAGGCCCTGTATTTTTGAAGAAATTACAAAAATCTACGGCTTTCAAACCCGAAAAATAGTGATACTGGAAAGTTTTTTATATTTTCAGGATATTTTATAAATACCTGGAATATTTTAATTATTGACCTGTATATGATCTTGGAATTAAAAAAAAGTTAAATATTTATAATGAAAAGCAACTTCTTTGAAATAAACAAATTGAAATAGTGAAAACAAATGTGAAGAAAATGTGATATCATGAAAGAGCAAAGAAAAGCACTAGATGGAGAATATTAGGCAAACTCAAAGAAAGATCCTAAGTGCGATAAGATAACTCATATCACCATTCATTAAAAAAATTAATGAAGTCGATCAGTGTATATAATCCATTATTAGAATTATCGGTTTACAAAATATAAGTGAACAGATACTGGAGACTGTTGACTAGTAACAATCCCCGAAAACTGAAAATATTTATAGATCATCAGTGAAAATAATATTTCCATTCCATTAGGAGGTGGAATGCAAATGATATATCATATTTGCAGCTCCTCCTAATATATCAAAAGTAGCTGTGGATATGAGACTGGAGAATGAATCAAGTATATGGAAACAAAAATAGAAGGATGATGGAAGATGAACATAAAGTTACAAAAATTATATAAGTAACTACAAAACAAACAACATTGCTGAAAACAAAAGAAGAGTGAAAAGAATAAGAAGTTTTACATATAGGAAAAGTAGAAGAAGATTTGAAGGAAATGAGTTTACAGAGAAAAGCTTTCAAAATGAATGTTTGAATAAATGTTTGCTCCTAGCTTGTACCCTTCCACGCTCCTCAATAGTAGAAGGAATAGAGGAGTAAATAGATAAATAAAAAACACTACTGCATGCTTACTTCAACGCCGGGAATGAGATTTCTATGTCGTAGGTATCACTGGACGACTGCCTTCCTTGTCGGGAATTTCTACAATAAATCAACATGCTACTTCTACACATCCAACTACACTAACTAGATACATGCAACTATAACACAAAAAGCCTCTCATTGACCATGACAATATCTTGAATGAAAGTTAACAATCTGCAGTAAATTCGCTATCTCTGAAATTAATTGAATGAATGTTATAATCTGGGTGACCGTTTCTGTGACCTGCCTCATTCTTGGGAGCTTATTTCACCAATCTATCGATTCAGCTTGTATCCATGAGTGTTGGATGTCTTTATACATGCTTTTGCAACCCCCCAGAAGGCTCTGTGCCGATCATAGCCTTGGATGCGCCTTCACGGACTAGAATATCAGCCTTCTCATTGCACTTGTGACCCTCATGTCCGGGTACCCAAGGCGGGTTAGCTGTCCTTGTTCATCTTTCACTGCCTGAACTACTGTACATGCTGTTTTCGGCGATGGCTTGGGATGTGGGGATTGAGCAAAGAGGCCATCGGATGTCTGCTTCCACGTAGCCCCGCTGGATACGGGAATGACAGAATCACTTGCGGTTCTGTTATTCCCCAACTGAATGGCATCCCAACGATCACTTAATCACAAGGTGTGTGTATCCGTGCCGAGAGGATCACTGACACTGAGCCTATCAGCTGTCCCTACGGAACCTTCGAGTTACCGGGCGCCCTCTCGTAGTAGCATCGCCTTGTCATGGTAATGCAGGGTTCTGCCATGATTGACCTTCTTTTCCTAGCTACTTGTGTGAACTTTATGGACAGAGTAAACTCAAAAAAAAATTCTGACGCTAAGTCTATAGAGAAGATGGATGTCGAGCTTACGACTGCAACTGACATCCCTGTAAACTTAGATCAGAAGCGAGTCTACAGAGGAGATGGATGTCGAGTTTATGACTCCAACGGACCTCCCTGTAAATTTAGTTCAGGAGCGAGTTTACAGAGGAGATGGATGTCGACTTTACGACTCGAACGGAGCTCCCTGTAAATTTAGTTCAGGAGCGAGTTTACAGAGGAGATGGATGTCGACTTTACGACTCCAACTGACCTCCCTGTGAATTTAGTTCAGGAGCGAGAGCTGCGGCGTACGCAGAACGTGTCTTAGGTGGGGGAACTAACCCCCAAATGAGCAGGTTAGCAAACGTTTGCGCTCAAGTGGGGTTTTACCAAAACCAGTGGCGAAAAAGCCCTGCACGGCTGAATCTAAGGCATCGTCAGGTGTAGCAGACGTACAAAACCCTCATATGGGAAGGTTGTCGTGGGTATCAAGGTGGAAATCTTGCAACTTGACTATCCAACTTCCTCATTAACAGAGCATATACTTTGTGCTTGCCCCGCTGCGGACTGAATCAGGTCTTTAGAGTTCGGCAGAGCCGTTCTCTTACTATCTGACCTGAAAGACCACGCACCATATAAACTAATCGGCTTCGTTAAGAAGCTGGGTTTATTTGCCCGAGTGTGAAGTGAATAGGTGTGAGCCATAATAAACCCTTGCGTGTTGCGGTTGAGGATCGAATAGACCCACTCACCTTAGACCTAACCTAACCTAACCGGGTACCCAATCTAGAATGGCCCCATGCTAGGTACTTAGATCTGTTTTGAGTGCGCTCAGACAGCTTCCTACTAGTATTGAGAAGATTTGAAATCAACTGAGCGCCTTAAGTGCCGTCTGGTTAACCACGAGAGAATGGCAAAGGTTTTATCTGTGACCTTCTGCCTGTTTTTTCCCCTAGTGGCGTAACCTAAGTCAATATGTGAATACTCCGTCCAACGATTGAATTTTTTTATCGGATCAATAACGTAGAGTGCTGAGGAGAGTGGTGTGATGACTTCTACCCAGGACCCTTGTTATTTGATACTCATAGTTTTGAAATAATATGTAATCCGCCATTTTGAATCTGCGGCCGTCTTGTACAGAATTCATTAAACTGTATCGTCATCGAAATGAATATGTCTAGGTACACCAACTACTAAATTTGACCGCAACAAACGAATAGGCCAATCTAAATAGTTAATTATGTAGTTCACGTAGATGAAGTCGCAGGCAAAAGCTATTGTATATGAAGAAATCGATAATAATTGCCGTAATTATGACACTTTGACAGTGACAACTGATAATACCTGATTTTGCTGAATCTATAAGCTGTGGACTGAAATTGTTTTACAATAAAATTATTATTTCGAATTGCATCAGTGACTGGTGTGCGACCTTCGAAAACACCAGAGCACATATGATTATTGTGGTTTTCGTAGGCTTCTAATTTTGAACAAAAAGCCCATCGTTGAATTGTTTTGAGTTTATCTATTAAAAAAAACAATAAATTTTGTTTGAAAGAAATACGTGAGAAATAGAACAGGTTTTTTGGTATTCGAGCAAAAAAAGTGAGAGGTTAGTAGCCTACAGAAAATAAAGACATTTTGAGACTATTCTTTGTGAATATCATTGACGAAATTGAATATAGTGACAACTGGTCCAGATAAAAGTGAAATATGTTTCTAAAAGCATAACAGACTTCTCAATTTTCTACTATTTTCATTCAAGATACTGCGTGGCTGATTAATAAATATAAAACAGTGAATACATCCACAATAAAAGTTCACAAAAAATACAGACTGATTACCATGCCATCGTGTACATTGATCTCATGAAGTCATAACGATAGAGAATAAGATGAAAAATACTTACTTGCCAACGGGTACGCTGGCATTGATGACGTAGGTACCACCGTCATCATCGTTGCTCACTTGTCTCGTTTGCCTATTCCTGTGGTCGCACTTAACGTCTATATTGAGTTCTTTACACTCTCTGGTACCTTCGACAGAGAACGAGCAGAAGTTCCAATCTCTGTTCAGGGAGTTAACTGCTGTACGCACTCTTTGTTTGAGTACTCCTTGTCCTGCTTCGTTACATAGTACTGAGCTTGGGAACAACATCGCGATTCTGAATACCCTCTGGGCCGGTTTAGAAGCTGTTGAATTGAAAAAGGTCATAATGCAAAAAAAGTTATTTTGATGATTCAAAATTAGAGCGGCAAAATCAATAGAAAATGGTTAAAAAAACTGATGCAATTTCTGGGAGAGAAAACTGTTCTTGTTGCACTAATATTAATAGTAAATTAATTTACTGATACCAGAAATAACATGATACAAAATGGAGAAAAAAAAAGATGGAAAACAAATAAAAACAGAAAACAAATGACCTGAAATTGTAATTGTGATAGCGTTTAAAGAGAGGAGATAAGGCCGCTATCAATACAAACATAAGAATACTACAATTATTTTAGCTATGACCTACAAGAGCCAATGTGTCGTAGAAAATATTCGAGTATTATTATTTTTTCATGAAGGTGTTCTTTCAGGCAGTACCTGAAACTGGAAACAGATTTCGACCAAAAAGAAGGTGGTAGGTTGTTATAGAATTCAGCTAGTGTATATATAAATTACCTTTTGTAAAGGTCAATGGAGTGTCTAACAACATGGATCATTTTGCGCCTGATGTTCACATTATGAACATCAGTTCGATAAGTTACTTTGTTATAAAGAAAGGGAGGTGTTCTATTGATAATAACTTTCTGAAATAATGTCGAAGAATGAAGATGATCTAATTCATTTTTTATGCAGTTGTTTATACAGTTATTAGTATTAGTATAGACTGATGAAAATTATAATGAAATGAAGAAAATAATGTCGATACAATTGCCAGAAATAGCAAATGACGTATCAAAAAATGTATTGGTATATATTTTCATTTGTTACTTCAATTTTGAATTTGAAAAAGACTGAAACTGTATATAGACTGTTCACGTGAAGAAGAGAATGACGTCATTTTTGGTAATTTTGTATATCCAACATAACAACGTTAAAATTCCCACTGAAATGCGTTGAACAGCAATGAAACTAGAAACATTTTTTTGTAAGTTGATCAACTGATAGTAAAATTTCAGACGTTGCCGAATCGAAAAAACTCGAAAACTGTCTGTCTTTTTTTTTTTCAGAACTAATCATTTCATTTGATAAGACCTGCGTATATTCAATATGCCTAATAGCAATAAAATATAACAACAGTACAATAAAATTTGAAAGTTAACGTGAACAACCTATATAAACTTTCTCTCTGCCGCCATATTTTGTGACAATACTGTTAATATTTATGTTACAATATCTTACCGGAACAAGCTGGATATACTAATGGCAGATTTGGATTGTTCGTTGGTCTCCAAAATCCTTCAGCTCCACAGGTGTAGAAGAGAGGAATTTCTTGGGAGAATCTCAAGCCTGGGTTGCATCCGATTTCGCAAACTTTGAACTGGCCACCGGCACCCCAGTCTTTGCATGACTGGATTCCACCGATTGGGTCTGGCAATTCTGGACAAAATTCAGCTGAAAACGAATTATGATTTCTTCAACTTCATTTGATTATGAATTAATGAATTATTGATATTTTTTATCGAAGAGTTTGTGCGGGTCAGGTACTTAGTGTCCCCAATGCGGCAACATATTGAGAGAGCGTGTCGTTGGCATCAATAATCACCGTGAGGTGATTATTGATGCCAATAATCACCGTGAGGTGATTATTGGGTTCGGGTATAATGTGCCCTGAACAGATGTGATGAGCCAAGGATTATTTTCATTATTATTTAAAATAGCGTCAATATAAGTGAAGGTAAGTATTCTGTTACTATTTATTGATCAGGAAATTATTGCATTCCATCTAGAAAATACATTTCATACTCTTAGAAGTATATGACAGAAAATCAAAGTATCTTATCATTCCTGGGCTGAAATCTTACTGACACTAGATGCAGATCTGCAGATGCAACATTGGTTTCGAATTATACAGTTAGACCACCACAGTGTATTACGAAGATTTTGGCTCCGAATAAAGAAAATATCATCCGAAAAGAGAGAACAACATAAATTCTAGGACCTAACGATCATCTGATCCATGGCAGAAGGAAATAGTCCTTACAGTATATCTCCCTTCATGAAAGGGAGAGATAGAAATCTTACAAACATCCTGAAAACTTTAAAAAAACTTGCCTCATCCAAAATTGTAGTCTATGACGAGGCTTTCATTTCATTTATTTTTATATACTTATCGTCACTGGAAACTACCGTAAGAATGACGATACAATAGAAATTGTTTCAACTGTATCATATGAAAGCGTTTTCTTTGGCTTCCAATCAGAATCGGTAGGATCCGACTTTTCTCATTACTATCCCCAAGATACTATTGAATATGGAATGAAAATTAGTAACTCACAGGGGAATCAAAGAACCAAAAATACAACAGAAATGGCGATTTCAGTATCGAAACCATGCCAAAGAATAATTTTCACAAGGATTCAGGTAATACTGAAAATGTACTTTTCCTCCAATGTATTTAATTATAACCTGTCTGCATCCATTACTTTCAATTATTGACATCCACATATATTGGTTGTTCAATAATGAAATTTGTGAGATTTGTCACTGATGTAAGCTGAGTTTATTTCAAATAATATTACGTTCAAATAATGGAGATATCAACAGCTTCACTTACCTAATACAGAAACCTTGAAAGTACATGTTGCAGTGTTACCAGCAGCATCAGAAGCGACATATGCTATCTGATAAATACCCCATAACAGCGTTTGTCCAGGTCGATGGCCGCTCTTCTCTTGAACTTTCGTTATCCCCACATTGTCGCTGAAATGTGGCTCATCCCACACTACCAACGCTGAACCGTTCTTGGTTATGATCCACAAATCTCCAGGACAATATTCAACCTTGGGCGGCATTTTGTCCACCTCCAATTCTTGACATTTCTGACCTTTGTAGCCAGGTGGACAATTTCTTTGGCCACAATGAGATGGCACTATTCGTTCTACTCCTCCTACAGTTTCTTCATATCCGGCCCAGGTCAGAATGAGACCCCTGTATAGTACTGGCTCGGTCCTACAGTCTCTAACTTGTTTTTGGACTTCGTTGGTGACATCTAAAGCCCTGCCCCATATCTGAACTTTGGTGAGGTGGCCTTGGAATCCTGACTCAGTATAGGCTTTCGGATTACCTGTTTGGGGCTTTCCTAGGGTTACCCAAGCGCTGAAAAAAAAATCCCTAAATTCCAAACCTTTTGTTTGAGAGCAGTCAAAACTCAGATGAGGAGTTTAAAAACAATAAATGCCTCAAGTGGTGCTTCTTCTTTTACTATTTTATTTTTCTTCTAGTGTGGGCCAACAGCGGTAGGTAATGAGTTATACAGTTAGACCGCCACAGCGCATAGTTATCCATTACGAAGACTTTGGCTCCAAATAAAGAAAATATCATCCGACAAGAGAAAACAAAAATTCTGGGACCTAACGATTTTATATAAAATCAGGATCGAATAAAATTGTTCGGAGTGACCGCAGATGAACAGTGGTGGATGTTTTTATATTCTTCGCGTCTACGAACCTATTGACCTCCAGAAGAACAGGATTCAGTAAATTTTTTTTTAGTTACTTTCAACTGGAAATTTCTGGACATAGGTTTTGGAAGCTGGCTTTTAGTTAGTTTACATTATCAGAAGAACGGTTTTTGACATTAGTTGGAGAAAAACTGAACCTCATCTTTTATTTAACAAAGTAATTTTGAATGATAACATTTCCATTATAGAAAGTAATAAAAATTATTTATTGATAGTTTTAATGTTTGAAAAGAATGTTATTTAGTTTTGGTGTATTTCTTATTGGAACTTGAACTAATTCACAAATTGTATTAAGTTCCACCTGGAATAGAAAGAGAATAGAAAAATGTGGTCTGAAACTAGAACTGGTGGGTGGTATCATCAGCAGCAAAAGTCAGACAAGATCAATTGTGAGTTACAAAACAAAAGTTTGTTTACTAGAACAAAAAACAACTTTGCCATTTGTTTGTTTCTTGCTGTGGACGTGATGAATATTGACAAAATGACCAATAAAAGGAAAAATATGAAAATGGACCAAATTCCATGCCTGTAGACGATGGTTCACCTTCTCAACAAAATGCCGATTTTTTGGAGATAGTTAAAAAAAAGACAATGTTTCTCATGATTTTAAACTGAGACAAGAAAATAATTTTTTGAAAAAGTTCGATAGTTTGTAATATTGTGGAAAAATATATTGTCTTCAAAACTTTAGAAAAAAAAAATCACCAAAAAAGTACAAGAAGTTGAAAAACAGGATTAGATACAAATGATAAACATGATGACTGAAATAATACCTAGTATAGCGTGTAAACGATCAAGGTCAAGAATTGAAAAAATGCAGAAGTAATCAATCCAGTCAAACTGAAAGTAAGAAGTAGAAAAGTGAATAATTTGCCTTGAAGAACAAAAAAAAAATCAGTGTGACTCAATAACTCATTCAAAAAATCTAAAAAAGAAAATTTCCCATGAACTTAAGGACAGATGTATAGAGTATGGACACAACAAAATTGAAAAGTCAACTACCGTGGGGGTTTTAGGTTTACATATATATGAAACTCTTTCGTGAAATATCCAGATTGATAAAACATCTGAAGCTAATTTAATTTTCAGTCAATAATTCAAAATTTCACTATTTGATTTCACCCTGATTCAAATACAATTCTGAAATCAATAAGGCCAAATAAGGTCTTAATGAATTTTTATCTTCTTTTCTCAGAACCAACTGAAAATTCCAAAGGATTCACTCGACATCAGTTCCAGAGAAATTGAAGAAGCACTATTGCATTACAAAATTTAAATATCAATAGAAAAACATTATAATTAGTGCATTTTAAAAAAAATCTATATTTTACAAAGAAATGATTGCCTATAATGAATTACCGAATGACATCAAACGACTTTCCAATACAGAAAAACTGAAATTTGCTTTAAATGTTCAAATGTCATTTTCATTCAAAGCCATACGGGTAGAGGGGATTATCGAAGAAATGACGGTCCTTTAAATGTATATTTTCCGAATACAATATCTAGTATAGACATAAAAGAGTCACAAACAGGCATTTTTACTTGCTTAAGTACCTGTATGAATACATAGCTAATGTGTGCATATTACATAGAACGTGTCTTTTACAATTGCGATGTCTCAGGAACGGTGATACTTACAGAAAAAAATCATGAGGACCATTTTTGTAGAGAATTTTGAGATCTACAACTTTGATCTGAGGTATTTTTTTTCAAATAAAACTTACGGTTTTCGAGAAAAACTCAAAAAACCTGAATTTTGACTTTTGACCCCGAATAACTTTTGAAGCGCTCATGGGACAGATTGGGACTTTGAAATTTTTATTTTTTACGGTAAAATGAAGGTCTTCACCAAAATTTTACTCTGTCGCAATTTTCGTTATTTCATTACTGTTTTCAGGTCTAAATTGACCGGACTATGAAGTGAATACTTTTTCATTATCTTAACTTATACCTTTACTATTATCCATGCTTGAATCTGTCTTCTGCAGGAAATAACTTCATTTTCTAATTTTCACAACTGGTTTTTCAGTTTCGTGTATGATTTGTGTGAAAATTATTATTGTCCACATTTCAACTCGAACAATATACTTCAAGTATATAATAAGTTCTATGGTGTACGTGCAGTGTGAATTTATTTTTAATATGATTAACATACTAGAGTTTGGAGCCTGAAAATTGATAAAACAGGCTACGATATATGGAAAATAGAAGTTTCTCTGAATCCCCAGACCTTAATAAAGAAATAGTTTTTTAACTCACTACTCCGGTAATTTACGTCCGCTACCATATCCTTTGACCTTGCTGGCAATCAAGCCCTCCGTTATCAATTTGAGCTCTCCTCCATTTTCTCCATCCCAAACGATGGCAATATGGTGCCACTGGGCATCATTTACTGTGGTATAATCTCTGTAACTCAAATACACATCTTGGACATCTGGGAAAATGGATATCTGAACTCCGTTGGAGTGTGCTTGGACCATCGGGCGTCGGTCATTTGCAACGTGTTTGGACCTGAAAAAATAAATATGAATGCAGTGGCTTTGGAAATTCAAGAAACCGAATCAGAAGTGAGTTTTACTTACGACACGCTGTAGAGAGTGAAGAAAATTCCATTTTCGTCTTTTTCTGTGAACTGAACCCACATAGCTATGGTCAGGCTAGTTTTAGATCCCGTATAGAAAGGAATCACTTGCGATGCTGAGCTTCGTGTAGCATCACTGAAGTACAAGTCGTAGTCAACAGAAATGGCTGGAAAATAAAAAATTATTCCAAAACAAACTTGGGATCGATTGACTTTCAGTTCATTTTTTGGTTCTTAATATGGATTCGATTCATTGATTATGAAGGAATATTGTCAAGAAACAACGAATGAATGAAAATGATCAGATTTTGAAGATCGTGAATCTTGATAGAACTTCATAAGATCATATTGTTTTATTGAAATTTTTACAAAGTAACCAGTACTTATTTTTCTATTTAATTTATATTCCTTCTCTTCAATGATTAATGGGGAAAATGGCGTTTCAAATTATGAATTAAAATGATTATTTGGAACTACAGCAATTTTACAAAAGCAAAGAAGGGTTACAAATTATGTTGATAAAATAATCACAATATTCCAACTGAATAGAACTGGCCGATACTTACATATTAAAACTGATTAATACAGTTTATTGTATTATTTTCACTATAAAAGGTTTTACAAAAACCGCGACATGTGTTTCGCTATACAATAGCCTTTTCAAGCGAAACCCTTGAGTGAAAATAATATAATAAATCGTACTAACTAGTTTTTTTTACAAAATTCCCAGTTTTTGTCAACATTTAATAAATTACGTACCTATTAAAGGAATTTTATTAACTTTTTTATTCGAACTTTCAATTTGTTTATAATTCCACTTAGCATGAACTCAGAATTTAGTGAATTTTATTTTGTTACTCTCTTACGTTAAAATGTATAGCGATATACCTACATTGTTTGCAGAAATATTACGTTTTTACAATTTCATTGAGAAAATGTATCAGAAATTGGTCTTCAGATATGAATATTTCTATTTTTGATAAGAAAATCGTTCCACGTCAAACGTTACTCAATTTTCATTACTAGATACCATTCCAATTTAGTGAAGAATACGTTGTTGCTGATTTGGAGTGAACTCCAAATTACAATGCTTAAGGAAATTTGACACATTTCATCAAAATTTATATGGAATGAATTTCTCTAAAACCAATTCAAAATTTTGCCTAAATATATGAACTATGAATGTATGTATGAATATATGAACTATTTTTTATAGTTTGTTCAATGTTGAGGTCTATACAATATTATGGTGTCATCAACGAAAGCATCATCAGAAGTCTCGAAACACTACTTTGTCTAATATGAAACATACCTACTCATTCATCAATTAACACTGATATCATTACTAGACAGTAATTCTATCTCTACTCTACCAAAGTTACAAAATAGAGGAATGCACTTGTTATCAAAATGCCATAAGTATACTCCTATATTATCAATGATTGATGTTCTGAATTGGATGACTGTAAAAGATAGATTACAATATTTTTCTATGATATTCATATTCAAAATACTCACTGGAAAAGCACCACATTACTTCAATGAGTACACATTATCAGATACACAAATACGATACAAGAGGAAGAGATGACTTGGTTGTCCTATGAACTAACCTTGCGAAAACAATGAATTCTATATTTCACAGAGGACTCTTGGACTATAACAAGCTTCCTAATGAAATTAAACAAAGTAACACCCTCCAACTCTTCAAACACTTCTTATCTCAATATCTACGGGCACAATACTATTCCAATTCAGTTATTCATCATTCTTCTCTCTATTAATCTCTTCATCATCTATTACTGCTATGTTTTATCCAATATATTCCACTATATAGGTGTTGATTATTTCATTTTTTTTTTGTAATTTTGTTTAGTAACTGATATATTTGTATAATATTCATGTATATTAGGATATCTATTTCGAATAAATCTATTTCTATAATAATAGCATTGGACGCTGAAAGGTCTCTTCCAAAACCCGACTGTTCTGTAGATTTCATAGGTTGACATATTATACTGAGCAGAACAGGCTATGTTCAGGCTGCGGTCTTCAAATTAATCAATCATTTTTTATTTTCAGTTACCTGATGAGGAGTACGTGGACAACATTCAACACATAAAGTATGTGCCAGCAATATATACACACTGTTACGACACAAGTGGTACGAGACTATTCACTGCTGGAGGTCCCCTTCCTGCTACTCTTACTGGCAACTATGCAGGGTTGTGGCAGTAGACGTTCAAATAGTATTCAAGAAGAAATTTGAATATATTTGCGGTGGGCGACCTTTGCTTGGAAGTCACGATGTTATGATTTCAAATGTTCCTTATTAGTCGTGAATGTTCCAACGGAGAATGGAACATTCACCTTGTTCAGTAGCAACTAGTATTCAAAATTATTATTTAAGAGCGAAATATCCAATGTAAAAATTCAATTTTTAGAAACGTTTTTAAAAATATGACATGACGTTTTAGGTATGGTTTTAAAGACGTTTTTTATGGAGGAGTTATTGTTACTTAACGATTTTTGGGTTTTTAGCCTTCCACAGTTTGGAAAATTGATAAATCTAGGCGAAAAAAGAATCTGCCAAAGTATAATGAAGGCAAACTGAAAAGTTCATCCTAAAAGTTACTGCATAAATCTCTGTAGCGAGTCTAGTCAATCATTAACTTATGCTATCTATTAGTTTTGTCTATAGATATAAATTATTGAGAAAAAAAATTGATACTGAAGTTTTGGAAAGCAATCTCTTTTCGCTCTCAAAACCTGAAATTTTTTTATAAACAGTGCCTCAATTGAAAACGTGTAGATTTCTTCGAATCAAATCAAATTTATTCATCACCGAAGTACATACAAATGTATGAAAGGAACACATCATATAAATTCGTGGGACTAGTCTTAACAGAGCCCACAAGCTACAACAATATAGATATATGAGGTCTGTTGAAAAAATAGTGATTCTTCATTTCATGTCTTCTATAGACATATCTATTTTTGATTGAAATGGTCTTTGAGGTATTCCCGTACCTCAGTTTTAAAATGTGGTGGTGCACCGTCTTATTGTAGCCACATTCTTCCATTGTATAATGGAAAGCATGTTTTACTTTTACCATCTGACTTGATGTTGATGACTGAGTGTATCCAACTCACATTCTGACATGGAATCTAATTTGCTTGGAAGTGAAGATCTAATATCAGAAATTATAGACAGACTAGACAATCAGGAGCGGCCAATATTATCATGTATAATGTGAATGAACCTCAGGGAAACCTCCCCACTGAAAGATCAGCACAAGAAAGAGAAACAATAAATAATATACTGCAGGACTTCAACGTCAATAAGGAAGAAATGAAACATTTCAGATTGGGAAAACGAACAATTAACAGAAATCGACCCATCAAGGTTATTTTCAAATCACAAGATGGCGCCAGACATATATTGCAGAATAAAAAATTAATAAGAATACCCAGTGTGAAAATATCTAATGACCGAACTCCAAAACAAAGGGACTATTTCCGTAAAGTAAAATCTAAATTGGATGGACTGATTGCAGCAGCAAAAATGTTAAGTCATGTAAGAAAAACCAAGTAAATAACCCTGATATACAGTTTAACAGTGATATCGTTTACCTCAATGCACAAAGCCAACTGAAACAAGAAAGTATTGTTTGTTATGATCCAAAAGTAATTTTATCAAG
Source organism: Leptinotarsa undecemlineata (assembly GCA_015342065.1). Classification (NCBI taxonomy): domain Eukaryota; kingdom Metazoa; phylum Arthropoda; class Insecta; order Coleoptera; family Chrysomelidae; genus Leptinotarsa; species Leptinotarsa undecemlineata. Next base: position 423 of record WOGP01001549.1, on the reverse strand, counting down.
TGAAACTAGAACAACTGAGGATATTGAAGATGTGGAACTTATAATGGACATTTTTTTTTCTTATTGATTCAGCCGTTACTTGATGGAGATCCATAATAATTTCAAAAACTACACCTCACGATTTGATCTCCACAAACTTTATTTGAAAATAATATCACAACAGGTTTTGCTAAGACATTAGCTTTTCAAGTGATTTATAAATAATGTGATCTATAAATCAAGTGATTTATAAATCACTATAACTATTTATAAATCACTATAAATCAAGTGATTTATAAATTACTTGATTTATAAATCATTTGAAAAAGCTAATATCTTAGAGAAACATATATATTTTTCAAACCAAGTTCAAACAAAGAAAGATCAATAAGAAAATACAGTAAAATGACTATAATTAAGAATAAGCTCATTTCTTGTAATTGG
>WOGP01001548.1:0-18764 GCA_015342065.1 Leptinotarsa undecemlineata | reverse complement strand
CATTGCTGCTTTTATAGCCAAATTGCTCTTATAAAAGAACAATATTGGCAGACGTGAGTTTCGTAATTTCCCTAATTTGTCAGCAGTTTCCTTTAACAATGACGACTTGTTTGTTGACTGCCAACATTTGGAGAACCTTCACAGTGATTTCGTAGAACGATTCCAGGTCATTTTGAAATTGGAAATACCGGATTGGGTGTTGGATCCTTTTTCAAATGTCAACACAGCAAGATCACCCCAGTTGGAAGAAGAACTCATAGAACTGATAACGAACGAGGAAATAAAAATAAAATTAAAAAATAGATACCAAGAATTTTGGCTATAAAAGCCAATCCCGCAATTGTACCCTGGATTGTGGTCCATCGTTCAACGATTTTTGATAGCATTCCCATCATCGTATTTCTGTGAATGTGTATTTAGTGCTGTGGCAACGTTGCTAACTAGAAGAGAAATCGGTTGCAGATTACCGAACGCGGTGACTCTTACGGCTGTTTTTGAGTAAATTCGAGCCTGATATTAACAAACTTGTTAAAAATTATCAAATTCATCCTTCACATTAGTTATATAATTCAAATTGAAATATTTGTTTTAATAACATGAATAAAAGTTTTCCTAATATTACAAAATGATGTTTTACATTACCCTCATCAGAAAGTCTTATTTTCACATGACACATTTTATTAAAATAATGACTGAGATTGTGATTCTTAAGATGTAGTAAAGGTAAAAAAATTGGGGGGCGCCGGAAAATAATTCTTGAAGTGGGTGGTAGACAAAATAACTTTGAAAACTTTTGCTCTATAACAACAGCAAAAGTTTAGAACAGTGATTGGACACCGATGAGCCATCCAGGAACTTCCTGAAGGCGAAAACCCACCAAAAAATACAATGGTTACTGTGTGATTCACTATAACTTCGTGCAACCGGACCAAACCATCACAGCATCACAGTGAGAAAATCGACAAAATGTACCGAAAATTGTGTCAGCAGTAGCCGCACTGGTCAATAGAGGATTTCTGATCCTGCTCCACGACAACGCCCGTCCGCACGTTTTACAAATCACTGTCCAAAAATTGAACGAATTGAGCGTCAAAGTTTTGCGTCACCCACCATTTTCCCAAAACTTTTTTGCCAATCGACTACACTTCGATAACTTTTTTTTTCATTATTTGAAAGTTTATACTTCAAATAGTACATCTGCAAAAAATCTGAATTTTTCACTATTTATCATCCCCTTCAAATTAATAGTTGAATTTGGCGTTTACCGAAACGGGACGTGGTTAACCTTGACGTCACATCAGCCGCCAGTGCTGGCGGATAAGCGAAATACATACTTGTACTGAAGCCGTAGAGAGCAAGTTGTGTGTTGTTTACTGCAGTGTATCAACTGCGTGAACATGTAACCCGTGGTATTTTCAAACCAGTTAGCAAATGAAACAAAATCCGACGATGGCAGCGATTTATAATCTCCAACTACAGGCCTGGTTGCCACCGCTCGAAGCTCATTGCTTGGTGTGACGTCAGGATGTACCACGGGCGATATCACAATTTCAATTGCTCTTGCTCAGTTGTTAATTGACATAAACACCGGAAAATTTTGTGGGATACTTGGGAGATGATTTACTTTCATAATATATAATTTTCAATAAAAAACTAAATTAGCCTGAATGAGCCCATTTTTTGAAATCACGTATCTTGCAAAAACTAATATTTTCTCTGCACTGGCAGGAAATATAGCAAATTTGCGTTACTTTTTTAGTTTTGAGTAAATATAATTCCATTCTTCAATTGATGATCCCTCCTCAATCGGAACCCAAAATTGAATTGGTTATGGCAAAAATGATGCCGCGGTGCGCGCAATATAAAGACTTGTGACGTTATTCAAAAAGTGATGCAAAATTTAGAAGAAATACATGAACTGTAATAAGAATTTTTCAGTACATCCGTTTAAAGAAATGTAATCACAACAAAGATTATGTTGGTATTCGAGCAAACATTGTAAAATTACTAGTATTTTTTGTAAACTTCAAAAACTATCACTTCTAATTATGATTTTTTGTAGTAGCGTTTTTTTCCGATACAGTGGTAGGCTATAATTTGTTTTCCAAAAAAGATGTTAACTTTACTTTTGATAACTCATTGTATATTTGAAGGTGATTGACAATGTTTCATAATGAATTTCGTTAGTTCCGACTTCCATTGTCTGATATTATATAAAATGATTTGAAATCCCTGACAAAACCAATTAAATGAAAAAGAATAGCTGATAATAACAATTATATTAAACAAAAATAAGCTGAAATAAAATCACAGTGAAATAAAATACAAGTTAAAAAATATAACAATTAAACAAAAATTAAAAAAATAAAACTGAGAGATTCCAAGCCAAGTTACTTCACCACGTGTGATTGTTAGTATCGATAATCGTCTTCGGGTAATTTTCAATTTTTCATTTGTATTGATTCTATCAGGGATTTCAAATTATTTTATATATTATTAGACAACGGAAGTCCGAACTAATGAAACTCATTGTATAGTTTTACCCAACCCATAACTGTAGTCGAAGAGCCAAAATGGAATGAACCCATAAACTAGATTTAACTGCTCATTTACATAATAAGAACCTTGTGGTAAAGATTTAAACTATTCATCAACATCATATTTTGCTTGTAATTACTATAGTAAATCACTTCTTCTGGCAATTTTGACCTTTTTTTGTTAAAATTTTGAGCGACATATAAACAATGTTCTGCTAACGGGTTTTATTATGGTAACTAATCCATACACTTGGAACACACTATTAATGCGATGTGATCTTTCAATCGTGAAAAAATAACTGGACAGGTATTACTTTGAAATTGATAATGAAGGTATATTTCATCATTGTTACTACATAAAACAATTATTTTCTTTAGTTGGATTGGTCTATTGCTAGTAATTACTGATGATGAATTTCAAATTCAAAATTGATCTAATGGGTGTGCTTTTCGCCATTGTTGTGAAGAGTAGCTCTTTCTTTGTGTCTGTATCGGTCCATCTTAGGTAATTACAGCAGTTCACGATAGTTTTTGTGTAACCGCTGAAAAAAGTAGGTTGAATCGCACCTAAAAAATTGATCACAACTGAAAGAAATTCGAAACCTGTTATTACTATTCATTTATAATAATAATATCTATTTCGTAAATATTCAGTGAAAATTCAAGATAATGTTCCTGTAATTGATATTGCTAACTGAGACACTGTCAATATAAATTTTTCAATCGTAGTTAGCTATTAGGTTGTAAAATATGTTGAAAGTTGAATAAATATATTTTAAATCTGTTTATAGAAAAAGTATAGTGTGCTACTCGTGCAGATAGCTTATTACACACCCGTGTGATTGTGGCACGAGGGAACGCCAGTGAAATAGGTAACTTTATGCACTTATACTATTTTGTGTCAAAATGTCTCACCTAAACTCCACATATCGATAGCAGTCCCATAGGATAGTCCTAGTATAACTTCTGGCGATCTGTAGAAACGTGATTGGATGTAAGTGTAAACCTTTTGGTTGGAGTAACAAGAACTTCCAAAGTCTATCACTTTTATTGCACTACTACCCCTTCTATTCAGAAGGACATTCTCCTGTAACAAAAAATGACTTTTTGTTTGTAGGTATAACAATGAAAACATAAAGGTGAATGAGGTATAAGGTTCCGCGGTCAGTAATATGTTGTCGCTGAGTTCGGGTTGAACCACGTTTGGTGGAGTTTTGTATTCGACGGTTCCCATTCTGGAGCCATTTTCCAGAATTTGATGTGATTTGACGCCAGGGACACAATCTGCCTTCTCTGCAGGTCTCGTCATGAGTTCCCACATCGAATTCTTGAAAAGGCTTCAAAAAGGCTTTTATTTACAATATGTGGCAAGCGGTTTTTCATTCCCTGTATATCACCGGTCGACTTCAGATATATCATTTGAGAGTTACCACTGTAGAATGTTTCACAAAAAAAATATAATTGGACTTGGCACAACTTTATAATTTCGAATATTCTGAGTGACGAATATTGGAAAAAAACCTGTCATGCTAGATATCTCGAAAACCGTCAATATTTTCGAAGTGAAGATATACATAAAGTGTCTTTTATTTTCTATGTAGATATACCGAAAAAGCAATAAAAAATATAGGTTGCTATTTGAAAAAAATACAGTTGGGATCCGCCCATATTTTTATTTTGTCGAGTTCGTGCAATGAGGGGTAATATTATAGAAATTTAGATTCCTATCTGTTTCCTAAATTGAGATATTGAACACCGCGCCACTGTTGCAGGACCCTGTATTGTGAAACACGTGTTAGGACTTTGAAAACTGTTCAGTGAAAATCTCGCAATAAAGTATATTTGAATATGTTATGGATTTTCAAAAAGTATCGACCGACTCCTTCACATATAGAAATCTAGAATGTTTGAAATTCTACAAACGTGACCTGTGTATTTTTCATGAAAGTATTGTTGTAGGTCAACCCCTGAAAAAAATAACACTGGCCGCCGCTGGTCGTCGTGAATCGATTGTGACTTGGTCAAGTTCGCGCTCAACTCGACTTGCGCTTCGCGATTGTTCTAGATATCGCGTCGCTTCGAGATACTTCCAAGGACTTCGCTATCGGCTTCCAGAGACTTGCATTACGACATATAAACACTACCAGCAGGCAGATCGAGAAGTTTAGCGGTATGAAGTGATCTAATTAATAAGGCGATAGACATTTGAGTTTTAGTCCAAAGTTTCAGTTAGTGTTGTATTGTCAATGTAGCAGTGAAATGGAGTTGAGCTCAATTATACAGTAGTCAATTATTGCCAAACCTGAGATAAAATGTAACAGTATGATAAATCCAGATCGGGATAATCTGTGAATTTGGGGTTATGCCAGGCCTATAATGATATACTCATATGCATTTGCAATGAAGAGTCGTTTTTGTTTTTACTATTCATAATCCTCATCAAAAGAAACTATACTTTTCGAGTATCAGTCTGTCATTTCTGTACTTGTTTTAAAGCATTTTTTTTGGGGGGTGTTGCCAGATGTTTTGTCTATGACTGCGGTAGAAATTATCAAATGTGATGTTGCAACTGCCTCACAACAAATACTACCAGTAATTGACGTCAGACAAAAACCTTCAGATTGCGGCTAAAACACTTGGAAAACAAAAGAAACGGTTACTCTACTTCTCCATCTCTATAAAGAAAAATGTGGGAATTTTCCAAGGAAGGGAAGGATGCAATCAATTTCAAAAAATCAACTCTAGACAAAGATATGTAGATGATGCTTCCTTCCTTTCTTTTGATGACTCCCCCATATTTTTGTATGAAGTTGGTGAAGTAGAAAGCCACAACCTTTCCTAAAAATTAATCTATCCTAAAAGTTATTACTCAATAATAGGGAACATATGTTTCCAACAAAGTTTCGAAATGCAGTTCTGCTGTTTGGATTTATCAATTATCTATTTGTATCAAACTTAAATTTCTTTAGAAATGGTACCGTTTTATAAATATTCATTGCAATTATTACAAATTACAACCACACAAAAACCGTAATCACCATACTTTCAATAAGTTCTTGTTGCATCCTATCTAGTAATCGGTAAATGAAAAGTGAAATTATATGGATTATGACTTAATGAAGAAGTTAGAAAGTTTATCAATTATAAATCTCTCCTCAGGTGTACTGGAGAAACAAATTGCTATTCTCCAAATGGAAGTCAGTGGTTTTAATTCCATTTTTATTCACCGTTTTTAACACCTTCTAGTGTTATTAGGTAACTACAAGAAACGGAGAGGATCTTCGATTTCTCAATTACCGTTCTAGAAGAAAGTATATAATATGCAAATATTTGAACAACCCGGATTGAACAGTTTGAAGAGATACTTTGTTTAAGTGCATTACTGGAATAGTTATTTTACAGAGCATTTTTTTAATGAAATAGTGTGCCTCCTTCCGTTTGGTACATTGTCTGATGTATGACAATTATTATTGATTATTATGTATTATACCAGGTGGCAAACATTATTCTACACGGCACCATTCAATTGTTTGTGCGGAAAGAAATTCAAAACTAACTTCCACTGAATGTGATGGAATCAGCCGATACTCAATAATAATAGTATTTTCCAAATATCAATCTTTAAGACTTGAGTGCGTTGATTTTCATCTTATGCGCATGTGATACTTCTACTAATCAGTTTATATCTTCAGATATAACTTTTTGAGCCTCAAATCAATCTCCTGGAGCAAATGGGTAATACAGCTGTGTATCATCAGCATCAAAGTGGACTTGACAAGTTGTAATGCTCGAAATGAAATTACTTGTGTATATACTAAATTTTACGGGGCCAAGTATAGACCGTTGTGGAACCCCACAAGTGATCATTTCTCTTGACGACTGACCCACAGCTGTCTCCACGTATTGACTCCTGTCTTGTAGATAATTACACATAAGACTAATAGCACTGTCCGAAAAACCAATAAAGTTCAAAATAGAGAGTAACATTTCGTGGTTTATTATATCAAATGATTTTGAATAATCTTAGAGAAAAAGAACAGTTGTTTTTCCTGCATCTGTGTCTCTTATAATATCATTAACAATGTTAAGTAAGGCTGTAGCACAACTGTGTGCCGGTCTGAACCCTGATTGTTCAGAAGGCATATTTCTTAAGAAGATGTCTTATTTGAAAGTTCATAATTTTTTTAATTACCTTCGACAAACATGGTAGTATACTAACTGGGCGAAGGTAACTCAATACATTACTTTTCTTAGCCAATGCGAATATCCGTGACACTTTCCAGATATCAGGGAAAATACCTTCCAGTAAACAAGATTTGACAATATTAGTTAATACTGGTAAAATTATTGGGCAGCAAAGTAATATCATTTCTAAGTTTATTAAGTCAGGACCAGTAGCTAGTGATTTCACCTCTAGCAAGCATTTATTTATTTCTTCGACAGTAACTGTTGAAAAATGAAAAAAATCTGTAACGTATTCAAGAAACACTTTATTGTGAGCTTATCACTTAACAGCTTTACAAAAATGCAACACGTGTTTCGCTACGTAATAGCTTTTTCAGGCGTTTCTTTACTAACACGCCTTTACTAGTAAAGATATGCCTGAAGAAGCTATTGTATGGCGAAACATGTGTTGCGTTTTTGTAAAATTGTTTACTGAAAATATCACAATGAGGTGATTTGGGTATGAACGATGGATGAACAAGAGTAAGAAGGCGTCGTGGTGAAAGCCGAGATCCACAGTTTGATGCGGATAGGCATGTTCACCATACTGTTGGTTTAATGATATAGGGTGCCATTGCATATGGTAGCAGGACACTTTTAGTCTTTATTAAAGGCAACATGACAGCTCTTCGTTACATTCACAAAGTATAGTAGAGCCTCATGTCCTTCCATATCTTGAGACCTTCGAGAACTCCATATTTCAACAAGACAACGCTTGACCTCATGTGGCTAGAGTAACTCAAGACTTCATGGATCAGCATGACATTAACCGCTGGCCATGGCCACCCAGATCGCCCGATCTTTTACCGATCGAACATAAGTGGAATATTCTTGGTCGCAGACTGCTGAATTTACAACAGCCCACACAGACTTTGGCAGCACCTAGGCATGAGTTAGAAATAGGGTGGAATGAGATACCCCAACAGGATATAGACCACCCTATCAGGACAATACCCAGACGTATCCACGAGTGTATAAGACATCGAGGATCTGTAACACACTAGTGAAATTCACTGGTTTCACGATCATCCAATTTTTCTGAAAACTCACTTGTTTGTTTGCAGTTATCTGTCAAGTATGTAAGTAAAAAATTATTGAAATATTTTTAATATAACAATATTGTAGGGACTCATTAAATTAGTTACGTCAGAATAAAAATGAAACAAAATAAGTCAATAGAGTGGGCTTTTGTTCGAGTTTGTGTCTGAAAGTTACTTCTTTGCGATCTACACGTCTTTGTATAGAGTTGATTTTTTCAAATTGATTGCTTCGTTTTTTTCTTTGGAAGATTGCCACATTTTTATATAAAGATGGAAAAGTAGGAAACCAAAACCTTACTTACTTAAGTCAATATTTGACATACATTTGTTGCAGCTGGATGGAAATGAAGTCAATAAACTATGCATTTTCTAAAAGCTTACAGAACAGTGTGAATATAAAAAGTTAACAAGTCAAAGAAGAAAAATTCTTAGGAATAGTTGCCATTGTCGGATAAATTTTGCGTAGAATAATTTCTTCCATATAGTTTTTGGGAAAACCTTGTATTATTCTTTCTTTGGTGAAAGCAAATGAGATATGCAAAGCACAGTTAGCTTTAGGAGCGTGTCTAGTTTTCCGTAATTCGTAAAGCTGATTATTTGGAATGATATCAAAAAGGTATTGAACCTCATCAATGCCAGTTTGAAACGACGTTTTCCTTTTATGTTAATGAAGCGCTGTGTAGGAATTTAATTTCGTTTTCTTCGAAACGCTTTTGAACATCGACCATAATAACAAGGTGAGCTCCACCTAAGCATCAATTATTTTCAAGTCTAAATCAAATAATGACAGGTTGATGTTTCGAACGCAGTTCGTTTTTTGCACCTCGCAGAAGAATTTCTTTGTTGTGATCTGAACATTCTTCGGTCACATCTTATCAACGGTTTGTCATTCGACGGGTCAAATACCTCGGTTTGCTGGTTATTAAAATGAAAGCACTAAACGTGACATCTTCTACACAAAATGTTTATTGTGCCGCCAGACGAAAGAATTCCTCCATGTGGGTGTAGCCAATTGCCACAAATTAGTGGGGAGATGTCATTTATGATAATTACTACACCAATTTAACTAATTTTAATAATTGATTATTTGAGATGGGATTTTCATATTAATTATTTAATGAAATAATAAAGATATATATGAATTGAAGGGGTTATATTTTTAGGAGTGATTAATTTTTTTGGGAAAGAAAGTTTTTTGGCTTTCCCACTGGATGTTTTTCTTAAGAAGTTCTTAAAAGGAAGTCTGAATAAGCACCTTCCGTTATAATAGGCATAAACTGTATGAAGAACGTGGTATACTTGGTTTGAGACAGCTCTACAAAACTCTTGCGTTATACCAACACAAGGAAATTAATATATTGAGCAAGTCTAAACACAAACACAATACACGCAACAAAACTAAATATAGGTAGTACCATTCGCTCCTAAGTCTAAAGGACAGAAATCATTCAGTGTTCTGGGACCGATTATCTACAACTCTTTACCGGATAACATAAAAAACTGTAGATCATTTGTAAAAATGAAAAAATAGCTCACTCACTTTATCTATGGTCTATCACGAGGAAAAATTAGCAAAATTTTTGATCGTGACATGATCCAAAATGTAAATATTTCAGACTTCCTTTTGGATATTCGACTACGTTGTTTGTCGCAATGGCTCGTTAGCGGCGTCCTCAAGGGGTATAGCGGGTAGAAAAATCTCAGTGACTTTGTAGACGAATTACAGTGCCACTTTTGAGACGACTATGTTGCTTTCTTTGATGTACCGGCATGTTTGCATTCCTGATATTCTTTCACTCTCAGACAATATCGAAGGTACTAAAGGATTTTTACATTTTTTTGTTTTATATACTTGGTTTTATTGAAAATTTTCTACATACTCACACATTCTATATTAGATTTTATTTATATGTAAATTTTGATTAGATTTTAGATTTGATACTCTTTATGTAGATTTATCGACTTCATTTAATATTTGCGATGTTAATTATGTTTTATATCTTCGGATTTTATTTCAAGCATGTTTTTCACCACATACAAACTTTTGATGCTTCGTGGTTCGTCTTAATTTATTTGTATTTCCTAGATGCAATTTTAGTGAAACTCTTTCAGTGCAAATAAATCAATATCATAAAAAAGTAATGACTCTTTATGTGATTCCACCAGGATGGTCAATGTGAATTGAGAGAGAGAGATGTGAAGGATACGGAACTGTAAAATGTACCTCAAAAAACAAACACCAGAATGTCAATACCAACAATACCAACTAGCGTCATCAGGAGAAAAACAATATTTAATGTTTAGATTTCTTCAACTCCTTCATCTATTGAAGTTCTGGTGATAGGAAAAAGTGCTTGTTTTTGGATTTATTCCATACCAGAAGTTTCAGATTTAGCTTTCATGAAAAGTACCTGGTCACGTTAGTGAAACGTAAAGTCCAATCTAGTATGTTGAAAAAATCAAAACTATCCTTCTGAATGTTATTGGCAGGAAATATGTTTCATGACTATTTAAAAAATGTCGATTATGTAACGATTTCCTGATGAATAATGAAATTTAGTTCATTGAAATAAGAAATAATTCATTTTTGGGTGGAAAGCTTTAACTTCTCCATCTTTATAAAATAAATTGTGGTAAAATTCCAAAGAAAGAATTAACGGAATTAGGTTCAAAATTAACTCTTTCAAAAGATGTGAAGATCATGCATGGGAGTTACTTTCAGATACAATCTGAAAGAAAAAACCGTCTCGAAACAACTACTTTCATCAAAACATTGAATTTCACGAAAGAAAAAATACATTTGAAACAACTACTTTCATATGAACTTTTAATTATACAGAAATCACTTCCTCCTATTCAGTTTGTTCTCCAAATTATTCAGATATCATTGATAATACAGATGAAACCCGAAAAGTTCTGTTTCCAAAAATAGTCGCTACTTAAAAATATCCCTTTTTGATTTGAATAATTCATGAATATGCAGTGAGGCCAATGATCGTTGAACAAACGTATTATTATTCAGTCATATTTTAAAAGAGTCCATAAATTAATGGATTTAGCCGTTTAATGAGAAATGAACATTTCTATAGAAGGAAACTACAGTAACTTCAGTTTCAAATAAAAGTGACAAAAAACATAGTCTCTCTGCGCGAACAAATAAATAAGTCTTAAAGTCAATATCACCGCAATATAAAGATTGTCCACTAAGCGCTCACAGATTTATTTTACAAATCCCACTTCTGACACCAATTGTAACAAATTAAAGAATTTACTGTCTTAAACAAATGTATTTCCAACAATATTTTACTATCACCAATTAATTTATTTACAACACTTAGCAACTAACGCTTAATTCATTTCCACTATTTGAATTCCTTGTTTAACCGCTTGATTCACTTTCTGAACTCAACTGCCCGCTTGGGACGAGAAGCCGGCTTATATATCGGTAACGATCGTTCTAGAATTCTGTAGTCGTTTCGGTACTCAACTAGAGTTTAACCGGCGGTTGCCGACTGCATTTTTTTCTTGTGATGTCATGTGTTCGCTGGCCGAGATATCGGTCAGGGGCGGCTTCAGATTCGTTACATTATGATACTAATTGTTATTTATTGTTATATTCATATGCATACAGATTGTCTGGATGACATATACTTTGAAAAGCAGTTGTAGTTGTTGTTAGTAAATAAGATAAATGAAATAAACGTTTTCTATGAACCCATATAGAGAAATATTTGTTTACGCCTCACTGCTCCGAAGATGTATGACTTAAGAGAAAGAGCCCCTTGCGGACTTTTGCGTGAGCTATTTAAAATATTTAAGATATTTAATAACAGGTGATATCAAAAGTACAATGGTTTCACTAGATATGTGAGAACTATTAAAACCATTATAAATGTTTAAGTTTCTGTGACAATTTAGATGTGGAAACAACCTAATGCAATGAACATGACTGATGCCCAAGTAGAATGAAAGCAAAGTTGTGTATTAAGGTATAAGTATGCATGCTTGTGCTTTACACAAGCATGCATATTCAATAGTCAGTATTTTTGTACGAGGATGCATGAACGCATGAACGCGAAGATTATTTCGCATAAGAATTACAATTGTACAAGCAACTCATTGATTCATTGCATTTCAGTTATGCTTGTTTGAACATAGGGTGTACCAAGCTTGAATAATTCAACTGAAGAAATCGTGAATGAAACTCGCAGATGAGCAATGGACAATTTGCATTCATATATTTTGATTTGACGTAAAATATATTTTGATTTTTTTTTAACAAGTAACATTTTTAAAATTGAACTGTACCTATATCCAATTCAGCAAATACTAGTTTCAATCGATTCTTAAATAAATCATTCACAATGAAAATGATAAATTTTCAGTTTGATCCCAATATGTACTTCCAGGAAGGAGTTTGCCACCTTTTGGTTGGTTAATAATAGATGTTATAAGTATCTACGAATCTCAAGACCAAATTGCATGCTTGAGCCCACGAAAAATCCATCTAATGACTTCGCAATTACGGAGAACGTTGATCTGCGAATGGCGAGCAAAAACAACGCTTCCAATCGATTAGTGCGCTATAATGGTTAGCAATTATGCAAAATACCGAACTTACCGGTTTGAGATCACAATGAATGATATTCTCCTCATACAGCAAACTTAAGCAGTTAAGGAGAGACATGGCGAACCTCCTGATTAAAGCCAGACTAAATCCCTGATAGTTGTTTTTCTTTATTAGTTCGTAAAGATTGAGGCTGAAACAAAAAAAATAGTGAGCTGAGAGCTTCATCTGCAAGAGTTGACAAATCGATATGGTTCAAGGGTTTATTGGGAAATCATACAAAAAAAGAGTTGATCTTGTTTAAAGATCTGGACTAAGAAGGTCCTAAAAATTAACTGATTCAAAGATCACCGTTATCCTTTGTTAAGCAATGGTGCACCCTTAGAATGGAATACCAAACAGCAAGAAATAGACGAACTTCAAATAAATGACTATAATATCGTGGTTAGTACAGTGAATTTGAATAGGTACATCATAAACTAGCGACCTGCCACGGCTCCGCACGGGTGCAATACTTATACTACATATAAATTCACCTACCTAAAGTTAAAGGGCTTGGAGAAACAGTGATTAGAAGATAATTTTGTTTTATGGATGCGGCTTTTTCTTCCGCAGCTGGCGTCTCAGTTGGAATATTTGAAAATCCTTTCTTATTGCACATCAACATAACATAAAATGAACCTACATACAAAATTTCAACCTCCGAAAATATAGCGGTATGGAAAAATAGTGATGAAAAGGTAATTTTCATATGTAAAGGCGCCCCTTCACTCCTACAGGGGGCAGCCCGGTTGGAATATTTAAAAATCCTTTCTAAGTGCGCATCCACGACTTAGAAGTACATGAATCAAATGAAAAAACCGTTGTTTTTCAAATATTCACAATGTGTTACTACTTGTAATATGTGACGCGTTTCGGTATTCCTATAGCTTTCTCAAACAGTATTCAGTAAATGTATGTGTGGAATGATGTTTTCTCTACTCTCGAATCTTAAAATTATACCGGCCTGCCGAACTAAGGCAGAAATCTTAGCAGGACAGATGCAGAAAACTGTCATTCTTGGCTCAATGCGCTTGCTAGGGGCACATGATTCTCAGACCCAATGATCACTTACCCCACGGTGTGGGAAGTGGTCGTTGGTTTATAATGCTGGCGCGCCTTCCCGAATGTATCGGAGCTTAGGGGGATAGGGCCAGAATAACGCATACTACGGTAAAAAAAATAATGAATAATTTTTTCATTCATCAGAATTTTGGAATGAAAATGAATAATATGAATTTTTGGAATATTTTTGGTGAATTTTCGAAATCATAATTACTACTAACGAAAGAAACTATTACTTATCTTATGCCCCCGTATGTATTTTATACAATTACTGTTCTCTAACTTCCTAGCCATTAATGACTAGAAGACAAAACGTAGGTGCACCTACTTATATTGAAACACATATTTGTATGACATTAGGAGTATTACATAATATCCGGATGATGTGTGCAGTTTGGCGAGACAGGAAAATAAAGATCGAAAGTTATAACACAGTCAAATTAATTTTTTTTTGATAAATTGATGGATGTAGACGTTACTACGTGATAGGAAATCATTATGAAGAAAAGATAATTGAAACTTTCTATGTTTTTTACCACTTTATTTGTTACTAATGTTGCTGCAGTTTCGTCCTATAAGAACATTTTCAAACTTATACATTGAATACTTATACTTATACATTAATGTATACTTATACTTATGAATACTTATTCTTATACATTAATGTATAAGTATAATGTATACTTATACTTAAACATTATTGTTTCAGTTTGAAAATGCCCTTATAGGACGGAACTGCAGTAACGTTATTTACAAATAAAAGTGGTGAAAACAGAAAGTTTCAATTCTCCTTTCGTTTATTACTTATAAAATTCCAATTTTTCGAGTATTCTTATATTTTCTTTATTTCGATCTTTAAGTTACCTTTAAGTTAAATGCACCTCAACTTATTTTTAAAAGAAAACAAGTTTTGGTACAGTTATAAAAAACTTTCCCGTTTTTTGCCTATGTTTATAATATATTTTTCCATTAATAAGCTGTCGCGCCCCTACGAACGACAACCCTCAGAAGTCGAAACTTCGGCTAAGGACTAATGAGGTCTTACATTTTAAGTGTGATTCCTAACACGGAAAAGGAAATTTATATGGCCAAAAAACAGTATTGATTTTTTTTTCATTCAAGTTGAGAAAAAAATATAATTTACGAACAATCAAATGATTATTTATTTTCCACGTGCTTGAAAGCGTTCATTTCACCTAATGTTATACAGTGTGATACTTTTGTAAGAATATATTTCTCAATTCATTTGAAAAAATTATATAAACATCGTGTTTCAGTTTTCTCCCCAGTATTTTTATTAACACAAATAAAAATATATATTTTTGTCTACTTTTAATTTAATTTTGTTTGAATGATTAGTAGTTTTTGATTTTTAAACGAGAATTATACTCTCAGACAGTGGGGTTAATTTTGATTTGATTATCGAACTTTTTTGTTAGCACTCTATTGAGATAAATTATCAAACTTCAAACAAATAACTCAACAAATCAGAAGCACAATCAGTGAACCAGCTGTTACTTGAATTGGGATAATTCTAAATTTATCACCCGTGAATCTTAATTGAAATGACTGTATTCGAATCTTTGAACTGAAATAATTGAGTTCATGGTTCGAATCAATGACTCCATTCATTTCGCAGAGAAAATTGTTTCAAACTCAAGACAATGGATTCAATTGAACTTTGATAATTGGTGGTTTCAAGGGAATTATCTTTGTAATTATGATTTAAGAAGCTGTGTTTAAGTTGGAGCTAAAATTTTCAATTTCTGAAGTATTATTTGAATGTAATAATTGAAAATGATTCTTGGTGAAAGTAACAGGTTCGAAATATATTGAAAATACTTTTCCCACACCAGTACTATCTTCCGACGGACATTTCGCTAACCTAGTTAGCATCATCAGGAGATTACTGTTTTTTAGTAACTTGCTGCTAACTTGGTTGGAAAATATGCGTACTTTTTTCTGGCGTAAAGATGTGTTTTTCATTTTTAGGTTAGAATTTGAATTGTTGTCTATCAGTAATGAAGTTCGTTCTAATATGGTATTTTATGATGTAGTATTTTGATTTTTTGTAGTTTGTAAGGTATATTATACGGCAATAACCCATGTGAGTTTGCACCAATTTCAATTTAGATTTTATCCACTTAGAATTTTAGGTGTCATAAAGACTTCAACTTAAAAAAGAATATTTTTATGAAATGATTCGTTTGAATTTTTTGCTTTAGAAATTTATGTTACAAGCGAACTATTCATTTGGCAGTGAAAACCACATATAGGATAATTAAGTTTTCCTGGTTCTATACTAATGGCCACATTCTCACTGAGATTGATCATTGGGCAATTCTCTGCACACCGTATAATCATGTTATCTACAGCCAAAATAATGTAGCTCATTTTTTAAACATTCGAGATTCATCCAAGATATATTATCTGCATAGAAGTGAATATAGTGAACATAAGTGGTCCAAGAACACTACCTTTAGGAATTTCAGAGAAAGTTTCTAAAAACACGAAATTGAATCGCTGCCTTTTGTAATGAAGAAAAATTATTTTTGAAAATGAAACTAATTTCTTGAGCTAATTTTTCCTAAGTTTCTATAGTACGTTTTTTTGATATTCATCTGGAAGATGATTACTTGGTGATCGAAACACGTGTCGAAGTGGTGTTAAAATAACGATTTGGTGTTGGGAAAAATTCCAGTAATAATTTTTACTACATCAAAGGTTCCAAATAGTGCATCACAAGTTTTCTATAGTAGTTCGTTTTTTTATATAAACGTAGTTAATCGACGATTTGTTACAGCTATTATACCAAGTGTAGGTCGGACTGTTTCGTAAATGAAAAGTATAGTACTTCAATGAACTCAATTGACATAATTGAAGTGAAACTCAGATTATTACATGCCCAATTAACGTAATGGTTTTCCACTTTAATTCCCCAACGAATTCATTATTTCCAAATGATCGTCTTTAGTTTTATCGATTGACTTGTTTCTTACTAAATGAAAGAAAAATATAGTATCTTTATTGTTCTCTAAAAAAAGAACACTAGTTTTATAGGAGTATTTTATTGTTCAGACAAGGAAGCAGACATTTCTGGCAAGGATTTAATTATTTCCCAACGTCTTGAATCTTCAGAAAAAGTTTTTTTGGAACGTTTTCCATTTATTGTGTTACAAAAAAATAGTATTATTCTGCTAGATTCTTATCAGTGAATTATGTTATTCATTCATTTACAGAATTGTATGTGTTCCGGTAAAACTGCAACTGCCGTCATTGACGAATACATTAATAATATACATCTTGTGTATACAATAAGCTATTGAGTTTGCTATATGCTTTAAAGGAATAACAATATCAACTTCCTGTTTGATACAATAAAGAACACAGGTTCACGTATACGTGACTTAATGCAGCAACAAAATCATTCACCTTTGTTCACAGACAGAGGCTTCTTATCTAGAAGGAAATTGCAAGATGGCATCTTCGAATACAAGTTCGAATACAAAAAAATGATCGTTTTCTTACCTGAGTAATTCGAAACTAATACACAGATGGTTCCTAAAATAAAAGTATTCCAGCATATGGATGACGTTGTGGTTGCGTGCTGTGTCTCTTTTCCTGAGATGGTCGAGGATTCTTACTTCCACTAGAGCCTGATGATGAAACCTCTTCTTATTCCTGATTATTTTGATAGCGACGTGTTTGTTGGTCATGTGGTCTAATGCTCTGATGACTTGGCCGAAACTACCTTTGCCTATCACCTCTAATATTTCGTATCGGTAACAGATATGGTCATGCAAAACCTGAAATTGAAGATACTGCACTTAAACTCTAAAAAAAATTTCTTCCACTTTTTGTGTTCACTTTATTTTATGTAAAAAATATCTAAATATTTTATCTGGAAGAAAATTTTTTTTTATCTTCGATATGAGATATGAGATGACAAGAAGTAAACTGGAAAAAGTAAATGAAAAACAACAATTCACTGCATTTTACTCTAGGTTAAAATTTTATTAAATTATAATCTATTATTCAAAACTAAGACACTTATATGATTTATTTTGATTTTCACTATAAAAAGGTTTACAAAACTGTGGCAAGTATACAATAGCTTTCTCAAGCAAGATATGATCAACTATTTTTAGATTGAAACATTTTACATTCTAAAAACATTACTATGATCTACAATTCGATTAAATAATCAATCCTGATCCAGTTTTAGTTTTCTAAAAAGAGCAGATAAAATCAGTTCAATAACTATCAGAAGCGGGTGAATATAGGTAAGAAAGTAAAAAATACTTATTCACTCGTGAACATTATGTGAAAAACAGGTCCAAGAATTTGTTAATATTATACATTGTCTTTGGGAATTTTTTGAACATATTGATTTTTCTATTCTGGAAACTACCTTTCATGTGTGCTTTGAATGTTCTTCCAGTTTGACCAATGTGAAACATCGGACATGAATCACAAGATAATTCATGCAATCCTGAACTTTTGTCTTTGTTATTTTCAATATTCATGCTCAAGTCATCATTGGTTTCAGAAGCTATATTTGAAACCACTAATAACTTGAGCATGCATATTTGAAATAATATAGACGAGCGTTTGGTGTCAGATGGATCGATAGTATGTGTAAATTTTCTTGTGGTTCATGTCCAATGTCTAACATAGGCCAAACTGTAAGAACATTCAGAGCACGCATAAAAGAACAGTTTTCAGAGTGGAAAAATAGGTTTGATTTATGCTACTCACCTCTTTATAGAGGGACACTAATTCAAAGCACTTCATTTTCGTAAAAAAGCATTGAAAAATGACCTTCTCGAAAGTATGAAAGTAAAAAAAATCCCAATATCAAATGAATTATCAAAACGAGTTGTATAGCTTCCTGTTACCAGATAATTATGCTTCATCACCCTATGATTAATATGTAATATTCATTAATTCATTACCTTTTTTGTACAAAATTTTTACTAGTGAATGGGTACTTTATTTTTTCGCCTGTATTTTATTGTCTTTATTATCTCAAGAAACATTAAATGTTTATGAATAGGGATCGACTGAATTAACTAAAGATAAAAAATTAACAAAATAATGAAATATAGAAGGAGAAAATAAAAGTTATTATTATGAGCAGTGAATAATGACATTGTTGATAGATATTAAAAACTAAAATTATGAAATATAATAATATAAAATAAAACATATAATAAAATAAAATATAATAATATGCATCCCAAATCGTCCGTTCCACGATTGTACTTCCCCCGACAACAGGGAGGCCGTGGA
>WOGP01001547.1:0-18766 GCA_015342065.1 Leptinotarsa undecemlineata | reverse complement strand
CATTTTTGACTTTATATATATGTATTCGTTCGAATTACGTCATTTAGGCAGCTGCATAAGTATTACATCAACTAACATACATATTCACCCCATTTATTGAACAGTGCTGTTTAGACTATTTTACATTTCGTATGCAACATCAATATAAATCCTGGGTCCCACATAAATATTGTGTAATGAGTTTGAGACTCCTATTAGGTTGGCTACACCCGAACTTTGACATTTGTCATTTGTTATATAAGTGGTTATGACGAAAGCTAAGGATCATATACGTTACTTTCACTTGACTCACACAAAAGGCATTACATGAAGTCCAAATCTTCCATCCAGTAGCCAAACTTGTCTTCTTCGGACAGACCATTCTACATAGTACCGAACTGCCTCTAAATCGACCAGAAATTTGGGATTCCAGTCCGGAACTTGTTCTAAGTTCTAAGGAATATAAAGATAGTTCCGCAGAAAGTTGAATCGTCTGACCTGACATTATTATACCCGGTTCGGAGACATTTATATTCTTGGAAAAAACCGATGCCTGAGTTTTTGTGGCATTGAATTGAAACTGGTTACATTCTCCCCAATTCGAAATCACTTCTAGATCCTCATTGATCTATGCAGCCTCCTGCTGCTGGTGAAGATGTGCCTCCGTAGCCGATGTCCTGGAATCCAAATGGAATATCGAGACAAGTGTGCTGTCGTCAGTAAAACAATATATTGGATTCTCTTTTTTTTCAATAAGTCGTTGATATACAATTAAAAAAGAGGGTTGGAGGAAACATAGATGAGGAACACCAACGTTGATGGTGAAAGTATTCGAGAGATATTCATCGACGGCCACTGGCAGGAAATATTCTTTCAGGAAGCTGAAAAGCCATACACAAAAAATTATCCGACAAGTCATAGCTTTGAAGTTTAGCCAGCAAACCCTCATGTCACACACGGTCAAAGGCTTCAAAAATATCGATCGCATCAGCTCTTGATTCTTCATGTTTTTCGATTGCGTTATTACAAATATGAGTGACATACGATACAAGGTCGCCTGTTGATGATCGCTGGAGATGTTGAAGTATTACAAATATTTGGGGATTTCATGTTTTACGATTTTCTCTATGATTTTTGATATCACTGATTTTAACCCGCTAGATTATCTCAAACGCGGTGTATGATAAAAACTATAACTGACATCGCGTCAAAATCGCTTTATTTTAGTTATCAATAGTTTAGCCAGATACTATCTGGCTACAGATCTACAGAAGTTTAAATTCAGGCACCGTACGGTAAGTGCTTTTAGAATTTTCCTGCACTGATTGTGCAAGGAAATTCTACTAGTATTGAAACTAGTTTTCATTCGAGTAGTATTGGTTCAACATGAAAATAAACGTCAAAATACTAAAATCAGTTCACATATAGGTTAGTAGATTGACACGTATCAGAAAAAACTACTTCCCTGGTTAATACCACGATGGGCGTTGGATTATATCCGACAGGCGTCAGTGCAGGCGTCACTGGGATTGTTTACAGAATCTGGTTTTTCATGCAAATGAACAATTCGTTCAGACCGGACTCAACTCCCAAAACTGTAGGTTTATGGACTGGCACCTCTCAGAAAACAACTACTTTCCTGGCTGATACCACGAAGGGCGTTGATTCAATCCGACTAGTGTCAGTGCAGGATTCTTCACTGAGTTATTCCTGAAGTTATAATAATGTATTGAAATCAGTGTTAAGATAATATCTTTCTGGAGTTATATTAAAGCTACTCTTTGGGCACGGTACCACAAGTGAGTGTATTTTGGATTGTGTATGATATTGCGGAAAATCCATTGACATAAGATTTGAGTTATGTAAAATCTATTCAAATTAAACCAAAATTAATGTTTCGATTTCCACAGTATAATGAATGCAATTTAAATGAATGTTGATGAAGTTCATTGCCCTCATCGCAATTCATCCATATCATAACAAGATTTTCAACAATGAATGCATTACACATAACTCATACAGTGACGCAGCAGACTCCAAAAGCAAAGCGGTTATTAAACAAAACCACAAGTTGTCATTCATATTCCTACTGGCAGACCTTTAAATGAAATATAAATCAATAAACCAAGAATGCCTCAAATATGTGAGATAATTGTTCTTGCGATACTTGCATTGTAATGGCTTCAACGCTACAATCAATTATTTTACTAACTATCGATAATTGTCGATTATAGAAGTCACTGTTAGCATTATTATAATAGTAACCTAGTTCCCATACGTCGTTAATAGCCAAAGACACCAATATTTCTGTTTGTTTGTACAAAATACATCAATTTGTTTGTCAAAATGATTATTACAGCTTCGTAACAGTACCTGATGATGATGTTGATAGAAATAATTGTTAAAAGATGCCGCACTTATGAGCAAATAAATTTACTTCATTTTGAGAGTTTGGAAAGCAATTAGCAAAGCCATCTAAAAAACAACTTCTGTAATTACTTCGGAGAGCATGCATAGCGAAAGCACAGTTAACTTAAATGTGTGCTCGACTAGGAGAATTACTACTATATTTTTTGTTTGAATAATAAACTCAAGCATAAACACTTCCAACGACGTTTTCCGGAGGACTTTATTGATATGTTGGTAGTCAGTAAATACATGTTATTATTATAAATTTACACTTCACTTGTTTCTTTTAATAAATAATGTTCGGATGGATTACATCTGAAAGTGGTTTGACTAAAACACCCAACAACCATTTTTGGTAAATTTGAGGTTTAGAGATTTTCCACACAATGTTAATAAAAAATATATACGAATATAAAAGGTGTAGACTATCGAATCAACCTCAGAAAGATGCTACGCTGATAAAGGACTACTGGAATAGTTAATTTTTTCACAAAAATTTTCAAAAACAGCCAAATCAAATCTTTAAGAGATTTGAGGTTTCAATTTTAAACTCAAACACTGTTCCAAGAACTGAAACTAAGAACATTCCATTTTCAAACAAGCATAAACTGATACGACGATAATGCTGTTTCGATGTGCAAAAGACCTTATCAGTGATAGGAATCACATGTTCAAATGTAGGAACTCTTTGATACTTAGTCCGAACAAGGCCATTCTGTTGAAAATTGTGGTTCATATGGAAATGACAGTTACCAACGGAAACTTTTTGAAGCAATTGTTCAATGGTTCTAGGCCTAGGCATCAAGGAAACGTTTAAACTAGACCATCGTTTACAAGAACAATTTTAAATAAAAAGTGGGCATGAGAACTCTCCTCACGCTCTTCAAAGTTTGATGAGGATCCGCTGCAAAACCAAGTTTCGCCAGAAAGGCAGAATATTGTACCTAAGCGATAGAGTAACTCAACCTAATAGTCTCAAAAATATTTGACCTTGACCGATTTAATGTATTAGTTATAACATCATATCCTATTTTTCATTTCCAAATATTTTGCTCATCCCCATTCATCTAAGTGAAGTTAAAGTGATAAAATATTTGGTACAGTGACACAAAACATTTCAGTTTTCATTGATATAGTAGTTAGTGAAAAAGTGGCTTGGCTTCGTAGCCGAGGCGAGGTTGAAATTATCATTTAGGATAAACTTGAGTCAGCAGTGTCGTTGAAGATATCCCTTATGGAAGCCTTCTCTCAGGGATCGATAGAAAACTTCAACTAATATCGAACGAGAATCTCATCGGTGGCTTATTGTGAAACCAAACTTTCATTTTGATTGCCGAATGAAAAATTTTGTTCTGTTTCATTGAAACGTGCACTACGAACAGGCATTTCCGTAGACTGTATTTTCGTTCCCCTGCTACTGTTTGTAAC
Source organism: Leptinotarsa undecemlineata (assembly GCA_015342065.1). Classification (NCBI taxonomy): domain Eukaryota; kingdom Metazoa; phylum Arthropoda; class Insecta; order Coleoptera; family Chrysomelidae; genus Leptinotarsa; species Leptinotarsa undecemlineata. Next base: position 14,950 of record WOGP01001547.1, on the reverse strand, counting down.
TGGATGAGCAGATTAATGCTTTTGAAACTGCTTGTCTCTTTTTTCAGTGAGTCTGGTACAAACACAAAGCATCCTTCCAGAGCTTTCTTTTCTAATCGCTTCTCCGTCTGTCGCTGGATATATGTAGGTGTTGTCTCATAAAATCATACTCTAATTATCCTAAAAACTCGTTGCAAACAACTACGCATCATCTGCATCAAGGCTCAACGTAACGATGACAGTTGTCCCAGTATTATTTCTTCTGATTCAGAAGTGTTCTTACTCTTAATAGCTGTTTGTCCAGCCTGTTGCAGATTTGTGCTTTTTGTATAGCTAACCATACTCTCAGTATGATTTAGAATTTGAAAGGTTGACACGCTCTCCACCGATTTTCCGGACCGGATTTGAAACAATATGTACCAATAACACGAAAATCATTTTTCAATCGACTTATATGAAAAATGGATCCAACGGTTTGGTTGGTTTCCGGGTTTTACCGTGGTCTTCCATAGTTATAAACTCTCAAACGTTTCAACTGCAACCACGGCAGTTATCTTCAGTGGCATGGTCGAAGTATTCTTCTTGATGTATCAACTGAAACTGAAGCTCTCATTTCTGCTATCTCATTTATAGTGCTGAGTTTTTGCGGACTTTCTGTAATGACGAGTTCGCGCGTACTTTCCACGCGATTAGGGAGACTTGGATTCGATTTGGCGCTCTTCAATGCTATGTACCAAATCTTTTGTAGATATAATCTCTCTTTCTTTCTGTTGAAGTTGTCTTGGTGTTTGTGTATGTCTATGGTTTCTAAATACATTCTAGTTGAATAATAATTCAACTAACCTCCCATTATTTTCGAACAAGATCTTTGTGTTCCCCGTTGGACAATACATGTTCAAAGACTGCAGACTTCTTGGTCTGTCCCCGTCGGCATCTCCCCTTGTGCTTGACTGGGCGAATACCAATGCTTCTTTTCGTCTGACCGATATAGACTCTACCACAGTTACATGGAATCCAGTAAACTTACGCTGATTTGGCTGGATCTCTGCTGTCTTCTGCTTATCTCAGATACTCCGATATTTTCTTCGTAGTTTTGAACATGATGTTGATTTTCTACTTGTAACGAATTTTTTCCGATTCGGTTGATAGCACCTTCTATGAATAGCAGTTAGACAGTGCCTCGGGGTTGATCTCTACTGGTATTTCTCTCCTCCTTTATACGCGTAGTGTGGATTATGTATTTTCAGTCACCGCCGTTCGCTTGTAACACAGTTATTGTTACACAGTTATTAGGTGTCATCGAAATACCTTTTTTCACGTATTATCAACGCTCCGTTCACAAGGGTATTGATGACGATTCGTTTTTGTTTTGAATGATGGTTGGATCCATTATGTAGGTATCGATCTCTGTATGGTTTCTTCCGTTTACGTTACGGCCTAGTTGATTACCTTTCTTGATGACTAAAACATCAAGGAAAGGGATTTATAACTTTTCTTTCAATTCCATGGTGAACTGGATTTTTGGATGGAAAGCTTTTCAGATGATTCAGGAAGTTCTTCTTTGTCATGGCTCCAAACAACGAACGTGTCATCTACAGACCTCAACCAGTGCTTCGGTCATGTTTATGAAATTTGAAAGGCTCTTTCTTCAAATATTTTCATGTTGAAATTCGCTACTACTGAGCTAAGTGGACTGCCCATGGCAACTCCATCACCTTGTTCACAAAAGGTTTTATTTTATTGAAAATGAGTTTTCGTTGATGAATGTCGAAATAAGTTGATATATTATGGAAAGAGCTCTTCTATTTAGCCGAGGGATTCTTTGAATGGTACATTTGTGAGGATACAATATCGAAGCCGACTAGAATGTCGTTTGGCCCAAAATGGAAGTCTCAGACGTACGTCTTAGACTTCCCAACATGCATATTCGACAAATGTTCGTCGAGATTGTTGGTTGGTGATCCTATGACAGCTGATATCGGTCTTAATAATACAATCTCTTTGTGAATTTTCAGTAATCCTTAGAGCCTCGGTGGTAATGCTTCTTTGTCTCTGGTGTAAATGAAAATTTTTTTATCAATTGGTTGGTCATTCTCGGAATTTTGTCTGTTGCATATTTTTGTAATCTTTTGTATGTTTCTTGACTGATGAGGATATTGAGTTTGCTTTTGTAGTCGGAAGTGTTTAAAACCATCGTTGCGTTTTCTTTGTGGGCAGGCAAAAAAAATTATATCTTCGTCAGCATTGAGACTTCTTATGGCGGCCATTCCACCCCTTTTAATGTTTCTTCAGAATCTGAATATATTCCGTTTAATCACTTTTGACACTCTTACAAATATCTCCACTATTGAGTCTTCAAAAATTATCCGAAGCAATAACCTACTTGGATATGTTTTCGAAGTTAGCAATCCGATAATATGGAATCCGGGTTGATTCACATCCACATGGCTTTGAAGCCATGTTACCGTACATCTCATAACATTGCACACCTTGCTTCTGCAAGTCTCACCTCCGTTCCCACTACAGACCCCTCTCCACTCCCACTACCGGTTTGCGCCACCAGTCATCCAGGAACGTGAACCAGTGCTGCCGCCCCACTATTGTACCGCATTCGGTACTATTCCATGATTTTGATACGAAGGTACTACCCTGATCAATATGTAAACTATTCGGTACTATTTACTATAATTAAATTTTTTTGCATTTTCACGTTGACTCACATTGAGAGTACAATGAAAAATAACAACAATATGTGTGGCATCAATGCAATTCTGTGTTTCAAGTTCCGGATAACCAAATACCGTACTTGTGTCAAAATTGCGTGCTGTCATCACAACTCTGCATTGTTTAATCCTCTGTTCTGTGTCGTGTCTGTGAACTGTGCTTCTGTCATACGTCAGTCTGTCAGTAGTTCAGCAGAGCAGAACATCAGTTTTAAGTTTCAACCTCACCTTTGAGAAATTGGTTTTGTTGTTTTGTCAAAATAAATAGGAATATGGACAGGTAATCATAAAATTGATAAAAATGAACTCAAAATATGTATCTCTTTGTTCATTATAAGGTATCTGAAAGCATTGGGTCGGGACACTCAAAGTTCAAAAGAAGAAAATGGAAATATTCCAGTTCTTGAGTTTGCAAATCAAAGATCAGACCCAGATCTAGAAAATAATTCTGGAAATAGAGGTGATGATATATTCCATAAAAAGAAGTATAAAAAAACTTATAAGTATAATTCAAAATAGGATGATGTGAGTGAAAATAAAAAATGTGTAATTTAAAGATTATTATATTACAACTTTTAAGGAGTTCTCAGGAGTTTTGTGAAGGTTTGCTAGGAAATGACTATTTTTTCACATGGATACCTAGCCAATAATTATTAACTAAAACATATTAGATTTCATGATGTTTCTTATTTATTTTTGTGATGTAGGTACAAATATCATACAGAACTTTGTAGAACCGTGTCAGAAATTTCAAATATTCAGGAGAGGAAAACTATCGAATATCATATTTCTTCTGATTTGAAAATCATAATATCCATAGAAATTCTTGAATCTAGGTACGTGGAAACGTTTCTAGTATTGTTCAATAAACTGTGACAGAAACCTAATCAAAACAAAACACATTTGCAATCGTGAAAGACCAATTTAATGAAGAAAAAAGACAGATTTTCATCAAATGTTCTGATTATGATCTTTCTGTCAAGGCACATTTCCTAGTTTCCAGCAAATTTTTTACTCTATATATTTTCCGAATTTAAAGAGATAACATTATTACACGTTTGGCAATACTGGCATTTGGTTTGAAATGGCGTATGCGCATGTGCCATGCCTAGGCCTGCGCGGTACATATTGGGTACTATTATGGGTACTATGGGTACTGCCGTGATACCCTCGACAGAATGATACCCTCGACTTCGTTACGAGAAATCGAGTGTAGATAGATTGATACCCCGGGCTCAAATCACAAATAATTTTTTTTTCACTGAATTACGAAATACAAGTAATTAATGAACAATCAAAAGTCAAAAAGATACACCGAACTGAAAACAAGTGATGAGGGGAACGAGATTAGTGGAATGGGGATCATGAAAACCCGGGAAAAATCGATTATGTTCATGAAGCTACGGTATTTTCACCTTCTGATTACCTTGCGCAGTGCTGAATTTTCGACTGGATCTGCATCATGAAAAACAACCCGTGAAAAGTCCAAGCGAATACTACTGGAATTTTTTTCATTTTTCAAAACATATTTTTTCAAGATTTCCAAAACTCCGAACAGTACAATATGTTCAAATAATTGTTTTGAACGGCTCTTCTAACCAAAACTCATATTTCACCATACGGAGTCAATCAAGCATCAAATGAAGTGAACAAAAATCGACAACATCGTAACTCCGTAAAAGGATCTGGATACTCAAGAGATATGTTGCAACCAATCTTGAAAACAATTAATCATAATAATAACATGTCGTATCGGTTAGCATAAGCATTACCATTAGAAACAAAGGTTAGAGTGGGTACTATTACAAAAGACTTCGGTTCACACATAATTTTGATTGTCCATCGTAGTCGTTTCATTTGAACGCCTACTTTCGGTGAAAGCAGATTGATGGCTTTATTGTTAATTGAGATAATTAAGATATATAATAGAAATATTGGATATTACTGTTCGTGAGTTGAGGAGAGAGAGATTACGTTAAATTGTTGTTTATATAAGAATTGTAACTCTATTAATGAAAAATATTCAAGAAAATTTCAACCACATATGAAAATACACCATATGATTGTTGTGGAATTGGCCACGGTGATAGGGCACCCAACTCACGATCGGAAGACCGTGGGTTCGATTCTCGCCTCGACCAGATATTTTTCTCGAAAGAATTTATTTGGTTGAAGCTGGAATGATTCTGCAACAGTGTTAGGAATCACACGTTAAACTCATTTTTCATTTCAAGGAATCGCATGTCCCAAGGTAAGACCTCGTTAGTCCTCAGCTCGCACAAGTTTCTCAACTTCCGAAAGTTGTCGTTCGTATGGGGGCGACAGCTGAGTAACAAAAAAACAAATTTTAAAACAGATTTCTTTTTAAACAGATTTGTCAGATTTTCAGATTTTATCACATGTCCAATTTAAAATCTAGTTTCATGTTCATGTTCTCAAAAGAGTCGCAATTAAAGGGTTGAGTCTCTACCCGAAATGCCGGTCACAATGACAACTACAGTTCTTGTTTCAACGTCTTGTGGCTGTGAAATCATGTTGACTAGTTCCTCGTGAGTGTGTCAGCCAGATTTCTGCCAATTCATCAGCACCAGGAAAGTAGAGCTTTTATTTTTGATAAATCACATTTATTCTCTCTCAAATATTCTAATTATGATGACGGATGTTCCATTCAAGGAATGTTTCATGTATGATTTAAAAACGTTACCATATACGAAAATACGTCTCGCCATCATCTTAGACAGCATTATCAAGACTTGATGGCGAAACGTCGACCTTTGAAAAATACTCAACGGATGAACACCCTCTCATGTAACCTCAAAGAGTTACGTCTAACGTTAGGTACATCGAGCCATGTACCTAACTAATGTTTGTTTATGGGAGATATTTAAAAAAAAAGAAAACTATTATGAAGCTGTTTTTAACGCAAAAAAAAGAAACCAGTCAATGTGTGTAATGTAATGTGTGTGTAGTGAACTACGTGTACTGTAATTTCAAAAATGCATTACATAATTTGAATGCGGTTATCATTAATGTGGTAAGCCTCTCTCATTCAATATTTGATTGATGTATTGAAATGGCAACATAATTTATTAAAAATTTTGTTCTTTCATTTCATTTCAACTTTTTTTCTAAAAATGCCAGCTTGAAAGATCTGTCTCGTGATTTCTCTCGAGAAAGCTCGTGTTTCAGACTACCATAAATATTGAAATCTAAAAAAAATTGAGATGTCAAAGTTTTTCTTACGTTTATCCTCCAGATTTCTGGTGCGATCTTGTAGCTTGTACAGTTATTTGCATCGGGAGATCAAATTATATACTTTTTGAATTCACAGGTAAAATTAGTATGCAATATAAATGAAATAGACAATCCCACCAAACAAACTATTGAAAAAAAACTTACACAAACATTGGGATTAACGGTAGTTGTACAAAATGGTGTTTTGAACATCCAAAGCTTCTTTAGAGTGTACTGTACTGAAGAGTAATGTTCCTCAATATTCAATACAATCATTGAAAAACCCATTTGCAGGAAACTTCATAGAAGATTCATGAAAAAGATCTAATCTACAAAATTATGTCATTGTCGATGAGTGTTTCTAAAATGTTGACTTACGGTAGGTGCTGTTTTGCAAGAACAAAGGACTCATCATTTCATCTGAATCACCTTGAAGATGAAAATCTATAAAATACGTTTTGTCAAGATTATAAAATGTTTTCCGAAGGCTTTTGAAATATTGTTTTTCTTTGATCTATTTTAATTTCTGACCAAATAATCATCTCGATTTTTAGAAAAAATTGATTACCGTAGGAGGCAAATAACATTTAAAATTGCTTATATAGGGAGAGCCAAGAAAACGATTATTTTTCATAGTTAGTAATTACAAATAAACTGCACCTTCTCGACTCATTTGTCAATTCAGTTTTATATTTGTATGATTTTATATTTTAATGATATTATATGTCAAAACTGACTACTTTTTTATATTTATACTTATATTTGTGATTCTATATTATCCTGCGTAATTTTCATTCTCATACTTCAATATTTCTCATATAGTCATTTTTTCCATTTAGATCTCTTTTTCCCCATATACAACCAACATCTGATTGTTCTGTGGTTTCTACGATGTTAATTCAGCTCTATGTATTACTTTATTAATTTTTTTTGTGATTTGAATCTGAATAAACATTATTATTATTATTTTTATCTTTCCAACACTTTCTTTTTTTTCTACATTCCATGTAGTATTTATGAACCTAACATTGAAGTATGCTGCCAGAATATCAGCCAATACATACAATCCTACATATCGAAATACCTTCTCAAACCGATACACACGCATTTTCCCACAAAACAAAGCCATACCCACACCACTATATGTCTAAATCAATGAAATCGTGACTGCCTCATTCAACTTCCGTAACACATATCCTATTAACGTCCAAATTCCACCTTCCTGAACGATTGATCTTCCCAAGTGCAATACTCAATTGATCGCTCTTTTGAAGCGTATTACACCGTCAGCTGTTATACAGAAATCATTCTCAGACTTAGTCGCCTCAAAATGTTAATCTCTCAATCACATATATACAGACGCTTCCAAAACAAATGATGGAGTTGGTGCAGCAGTTATAACGAACACGACAAATTATACTTACTGCCTACCACCTGCTTCCAATATCTACATAGCAAAACTATACGCCATTAAAACTGCTCTAGCACACTGCAATAGAACCGAAGGCAACTCCGTGGTATTCACGGACACGTTCAATACAAGGACTTCTACAACTATACAACAAAAATGCCATTCTTCTTCGAATCAAAAGAGAACTTTTATAACTAACCAAAAACTGAGAAAGAGTAGAAATAGTCTGGGTAACATCTCACACAGGCATTAAAGGCAACGAACTCGCTGACGCAGAAGCTAAAACGTTCATTACATATCCAGGAACATATCAAAACACCCAGGTTCCACACGACGATCTATATAACGACGTGAGAAAACATATATTCAAACGATGGAAAGAACGGTGGTGTGGCCCGACTACGCATTGGCCACACCCGGTATACTCACCTACATCTAATCAAGAAAGAAACACTCAACCGATGCCTCAGCTGCAACGTTGATCTGAGTGTTAAGCATTATCATGTAATGTCCCAGCTGCCAAAACAAAAGACTTATATCTGGCTTAGGAAATGAATACTCCAGTATCCTAGATATCAAAAATATAGACTCATTGTTGTGTTTTTTCAATGTATAAAAATTTCTAACATGATATAAAATATTAAATACCTTATTGTTCCACCGCTAATAACCTAGATGGTTGATGCGGTATAATTGACATTTAAAAAAAAATTGCTGCATAATAGTTTTTGGTAAAATTTTTCATGAACTCAAAATTTCCAGATCAAAGTATCTTAATTCAAGTTCTGGTTGAGAACTCTTCACAGCCAAATTTATAGCTTATTTAGTATTTAAAAATTACTCTAGAAAAAAAAAATTAATATTTAAATAAGTCTAGAACACATTCAAGATCCATTATGAGAGCGATAAATATTTTTGAAAATTGTTTGATGTTTTTACAGCTATATACTAGCATATACTAATAAATTATTCTGGGTTGAAATCTAAATGACTTGAAAATTACAAACATTGACTAAGGATGCAAAATAAAATGAAATGAGAAATTCGGTTGAGAAAAAATCTAATCAAGATATTCTAGAATTCAGTTGTTACTATCCATGCGTCAGCTTAGCCGCATTCACTCATTAAGCTCAATTTTCAAAAGTTTTGGTTCGCATTTGAGCCGAAAGAACTTTTACGTTACAAAAATAAAAGATGAAAATTAAAACTTCTTATGTTTTTATACCACTTTGTATTCGTAACTAAAGTTACTGCATCCTTTAATGACATTTTAAATGAATATAATAAACTGGAATAATTAACAATGTATACCCTATTGAAAACACCTTTCCAACAACAGCACACGTTAAAAAGTAAGACCCCTTTAATCCTTAGCTCGCACAAGTTTCGACTTCTGGGGGGTTGTCGTTCGTAGGGGTGCGACAGCTGGTTAACGGAAAAACAGATTTTAAACAGATTTCATACCCATATCTGTTATGATACAAGGCTTTGGGGTAACTCCAGTCTATCTTGTAACATGTTCAAGTATCAAAAAATAACTACAAGGGTAATTGCCTGATTTGTTTTCGTGATTCTTGCAGAAATTTGTTCAGTGAATTGAAAGTCATGACAATGTTTTCAGTATATATCTACAAGTCTCTTTCACATATTAATTAGAATATTGCAGAGTTACATGACTACAACACAAGAAATAATAATCATCTGATATTGACCCACTTGAGGCTTTCTACATAAGTTAGTAATTTTCGATTTGAACTTGAAAAATAGAAAAAAGTCATAAGAAGTTAAAAAAATCAAATGGTTTTTCATTAGGAAATCTCTTTACACTCTTGGCGAATATGAACTTTGCCACCTGTAGTGTTACAACAATGAGTTATTATGTAGATATATTTTGTCAAACTTCTAGTTTATCGTTAAGTAGCTGGGTTTTTTTGGTCGAGCGTGAATAGGGGTGACACACTCACTTTGGATCTGACCTAACCTAACCTAACCTAGTTCAAAGTAATTTTAGCACTTAATTTTTATATGTATCAAATTTATAATAGTCTCATCAATCTTGTGTTATTAGCAACCATGTTAATATATTTTTTTCTCATGTTTATGCACACTGTGTACCGACTCGCTGTATATGTTAATGTATTGTGACTTGCTGCAAATGTGTTCCTCATAACGTAGTCAACTGAAGTATTAATCTACCCAAATTTCTTTTCTTCGTAGACGCTGTGCCGGATTCCTACCGACTTACACCTCTATCTATCTGTCTATCTACATATCTATCTTTTTTTTTATAAGAAGGGGAAATCTTTTTATACTCTGTGCCAGATTCCTACTGAATGAAACTTCTCCCCCGTAGTTCAGCAATACGTACCGGAAACCTCTCTCGCATTACCTCGGTACGTATGCCCTTGGCCCTAGGCAGTATTTGTGTGAAAAACTAAAAGTAAATTTAAGAAATATACGACGTTAACATTTGCATTTAAAGAAAATATCACAGCTATTATCACGAACTTTTGGCAGATAACTATCACATTTGGTCATTTATTTGTGCTTCAACTGATCTCAAGTTTCTTCAGCTTATTACTCGAGTTTCTCGTCACCTGATCTCTCTATCCTTAGCTTTGATGATTTCATTTATCGTCTTATAGGTTCTATTCCAAGTATCTTCTCCACATAAGAGACTTTCCATCATATTTTCGGCATTGAATATGGGGTTTGTTTCACTTGCATACAGAAATCTCGCATTTTTTTCATCATTTATGGACGAAAGAGGTCTGTTCTACGTCGTCGTCTGCATTGCAGTAAAGACAATTAGAAGATTCTGTTCCTCTGCGGTTATATAGGTACCTATGGAAACAACCATGCCCCGACAGTACCTGGGTAAGGTAATAGTCTACGTCTCCATAGGTACGGTTCAACCAACTCTATTGCAGATATTAATCGGTGTGTCCATCTACCGTATTGACCGTTGTCCCATTTTCGTTGCCAGTAATTCATCAAATTTTCTCTAGCAATTCCCTTGTGAATGCTTGTGTATTGCTCTTTTCTCTCGAAGACTTGGAGTTTTTGGACTATTTTTTTGTTTTGAGTTACTGTGTGACATGATGGTGAACCGTACAAAATCCGAGAGTGTACTACTTTCTCTTGGAAGACCTAGGACCCTCAATATTGGGCACCAGATTGGCCAGCGCAAAAACTGTTCTATCTGCTTTGAGGATACTTTGGATTACGTGTTCCGCAAAGGTGAGCTTCGTGTCAAGCCATACCGCAAGATACTTAACAGCTTTGCTCAATACTATATATCTAGCTTCCTATCTACTAGTCTGAAAACCGGTGAGTAAACCGGGACATTTTAGTTGGTTACATCAGCATATGTTTATCAATTTCAAAGGATTCCAAATAATTGGGTTTTTAACCCTTGTCTACATAGTGCAAAATTTCCGTATCGTTCATTCGGGAGCTTATAGTAGCATTCCAAGGAATGATTTCAAAACATTGAATCATTTTCACCTAGACTGAAGGACCTTTCATGATGAGATTACCGTTTCAAAAAATTTCGGCCACATTGTCCCACACAAACACTATCACACTCAGACACTTAAGATTATAAACTCCAGCTTTCTCCATCTTGTCCTCTTCATCTTTGGCATCGAAAAGGAAATTAGATAACCTGGCATGTAGCCTGAATGCCACTTCTACATTTTCTTTCTGAAAAATCCCGCAATTGTCACTGTACTTTTTCCAAAATATGTTACAGCTCAATTCATTCTGAAATTCTTACATCTTTACATTATCGTTCTATGAAAAATGTAGAGAATGATATGAAAACTGGTTTAGAAAGAATCAATTAGTTTTGTCACAAATATTACTACATAAAATGTTCATGTTGCATCAAATAATGTTAATAATTTGAAACGACCACTATATAGAATGATACTCTAGTGAAAACGAGAAATTTTTGACCTTTCCAATGACCGTTTCCTATGATTTATGACGAACGAAATAACTGAAAAGTAGATTTTGCACTGTTAAGTGATATTAGTAAAAACATTTCTTTATCTCCTTTAATGTTAAATTTCATTAAATTTCACATAACAAAATCGTAATATGGGGTTGAAATATACCCCCTGTATATATCTCCCAAAAACATCTATTTCATTGGTCGTTTAACACATTGCCTTGATCGTTTCCCTATCAAATTATCAGATTTCTAATGACAAAATCAATGATTGAGCTGCCAATTTCCTTTCACAGTATCACAATACCCTAAACATCCAGCAAATTATTTGCCATCTTTCTTCTGAACCAATCTCGAATATGCTTATCTTGCACAGAATCATCTTCATGCGCCTCCGGGTCGTCATTAATTTAATTTTTTCCCAAGATGACACTTACATTAGACTATCTTTCGCTTTTATATAATGGCTTCTCTGTAATGCCGTTTCAGGCTCGTTTCCTTATAGGGAAGAAATAAATCACACGTTGGTGTTAAAATTGAACCCGAATTTCGAAAAATTATTTGAACAATAAACTCGAATTCCCACGGTGAAGCGATAATTTTTTGGTAGCCAATGCGGTGGAGGCGCTAATTCAATCATTTCTATGTTTCACGAGTTGTGTGTCATGAATTTATTCAGGCTCTGATCACCCATGAGGAAAACATCGTCAAAATCTAGGGCGCAGAACTGGCAGACAGCGCAGATACCAATCATCAATTTTTGTATACAGGGTATCTCGAATTGTTCCCTAAAGATGTGAAACTTTTTTATTGTCGATTTGTCAGGAATGTTTACTGTTTGAAAGATGCTCGGTATCGTCATAAACTCAGATAACATACATCAAATTTGAATAACAACGTTTCATTATATAAGAGAAACCAAAAATTAGCATTCAATGCAAGAATAAAAAGGACTGTAACCAACTAGAAGGAGAATATTTGACGTCATATCTAAATAATTTTCTTCATTGAAAACATAATTTTTTCATTTTGAATATTTCAACATGATGTGACGTTTTCAAACAATGTGTTTTTTGTATTGAAAATCATTCCTGACATATTTTTTATCAACAAGATTTAAGCGGCTTGTTGGAAAACTTGGGTGATATTTGGCTCTTGAACCTTGCATACTGGCAAAGTTTGGCAATAGTTTTTGTTAGAAAGTTAGAAGTGTACTGGGTTATGGCATACCCCAAACAAACGTCATTTCAGAATTACTGAGACAATAAAATTTGGTCATTTTCATAACTATATATATTTTTCTGCATATTTATCAGTGAAATGAAGCAAAAATAGCAGTTGAATATTCAACTTTGAAATGCAAAAATCTCCAATTGAAAAATATATGTTTATTGTATCCTTGAAAAACATAATTCAGCTTTATTTATCATAAAATATGGAGATCATGACATGGCATATACAACTAAAAGAAATATTCTAAAATGCTGTTCCATAAACAAAATTTTGCAAAACTGGCAGTGATAACTTCCTAAATAAAAGAGTTACGGGCTCTCGAAATTGCCACAATTTTCTCATGTCATCATTGCCTGCTCCATACAAATTGGACTATGACATCGAATACATACATAAAACGTCATCTTGTCATTGCTTTTTGGACAAACAGAACATCTATTGCTTGAGAGTCGTCCCTTCGGTCCAGGTTCATGACGTTCCACCTCTCCGTTTTCCCGTAGTTGTCTTCGTTGATTCCAATATCCGGATATCAGTTTCAGACCGAATTCTTTCAAAAAATGTCGCCTTTTCAAATTGTATTTCTGGGTATTTGCTCTGAACTTGATCATTTTCTCCAGCGGAATTCATGAACGAAAACAATATTGTCAAATGCCAACGGCGGCTGTTTCTCGACTCACTATAATTAGTAGATACCTCATCCAATGCGTCTACACCGCTCTTGGTGGAATTATAGAAGCTGATGATTTCAGGTAGTTTTTTGTCACCAGAATTGTCAATTATAGCATATTCAGGATGTAATGTAGACTTTTTCGGTACATATAACACAGCTGTGATATTTTTTTTGAATGCAAGCACATAACTGCGAAGGCTTTCTGTTCCTTATATTCAGAAAAACGGATGGTATTTATCTCTTGTTTTTTCTGACAGTTCCAACCGAAGTCAGCTTATGCCTCTCGAGCAGATTCATCAAAAGAGAGTAGCTGGTAAAACAGTTATCGAAAGTAATGTTTCGTTCAGTTCCACATACTGGTTCAATTGAACGCTCGACTATATCTTCCGGATATTCCGTCTCTGAAACTATTTTCCGATTCGTCCCCTGCGTGTTCTGTTCCTTCACCAGAAGCATGTTCTTCGCCTATTTGTCCGAATTCGACTTCTTCAAGCACACATTCATCTTCACCTTCAGAATTACTATCAATAAATGACTCATCATCATCATCATCAGAACTGGCACCAAACTCTTCCCATAAACGGTTGAGTTTTTTTATTCTTCTTCGTAAGACAATTCACAATATTCTGATATATGCATGAAAATAATCAACAATATTTTGCAGAATATTATTTCAAATGAGAGATTCACCTCCAAACCTGATGACATTAAAAGTGTTCCGGGGTATGTCGAACCCTGACTGATTTCTAAGATGTCTCGCTAACAACTGAAACCTTGGACAGAGATGAAAGTGTGTTGTATATGGAAAAATATGTTTCAACTACTGCTACTAAGCACTAGAAGTCTATATTTCAATTCGTTTTGATATTCTAGGTGTGACTTGAAGTTCTGGGGTATATTATAACTAACGAAGGGTTAATAATTTCAGTTATAATTCGCACCTGTAAAGACACTTTAACATATATGTCCGCAAATTTCCACGTTTCCGTATAATAAACGACAGATTAGAACTCTATTGACTGTGCTATAATGACATATGGAGATGTCGATGGAACAAGTGTATTTGATAAGATCGTGTTTGTATTTAAAGTTAAATGGAACGTTTGGAGTATATTATTGGTTAACAAATTGTTCTTTCTTGATGTGAGAACACAACAGATTTTATATCAATCGGTAGAATGTGATTCAATGGTAGTTTTAATAGTTTCATCTGTAGTTTCATGTTTATTATGTGGTGATATATCGAGTAGCAGAACATATATGGTCTTTATTTTTTCTGTCATATTTCTACATCAGCTTGCAACTGATAATGATGCCACTCGTAACCCTTCATGTTGAGATTTCCACAGAGCAGTTTATAGAACCGCTACACGTGTTTCACATAGCGAGTTTTCAATGTTAGAACATAAATGACCACCCTGAAAAAATTACCATTTTCAAATCCAGTAATCCACCTACCAGGAAAAGTTCCATTCAAATACCCACGAACAGTAAGACTATGATGAGAAGGTGACCCAACTTGTTGAAATGTCAATTCATTTTCACTGTATGTTAATGCGGAATCGACAGTATCGTATAACAATTGCAATTACATTTTTGAATTGAAGGGGTTATATTTTTAGGAGTGATGAATTTTTGGGAAAGAAAGCTTTTGGCTCTCTACTACTCTCATATAAACATAGACTCACACGAAAAAAAAATTCTTTCGAAACAAATACTTCTATATGAACACTGAATTATACAGA
>WOGP01001546.1:0-18735 GCA_015342065.1 Leptinotarsa undecemlineata | reverse complement strand
TAAAACATTCATTATTTTTTGTTTATCTCAGATGAAATAATGAGAATATGCGAATAAAATGGGACTTACCAGGACTACACTTTGCAGGTTATGTTCATATTAACGAACACTTTCAATAACTCTCGGGAAATCCAATAGATGGCAATAGCTATTCTAATTTTTACCTAAGAACATGTGCAGGAGTGTGTACATACTGCACAGAATGAAATAAATGTATTGATAGGCATTGGAAAAAATCACAATGTTTGTGTACATGGTGATGTACGCCGGGTCTGAAGGGGTTAATTCTTTTCGTCAAACAGGAATCAATTATTTAAACTCCACCAACTCAAATTAGTACATATAAAACATATTCATAAGCATCACCAAAAACGACATAACTCAAAATATGACACTATTGAAAATAATTGACACATATTCCCGATTCCCCGTAAGAGCTGAACTAATAATGCGACACTACTGCTGATTCAGTAATAGACCTATCGGGATCGCCAAAAACGACACAAGCGCCATCTCGCGGGACAGCATAAGAGCTAACTTAATATATTTTTTTGGTCCATGGATTGACGCGTTTTGCAGCGGCTAATGATATTAACTCAAAATATGAAATTTTTGAGTTGTGTAAATTCAGCAGTCCCTACTATATTCCAAGGATTGCCAAAGTACATGCAGTCAAAGAAGGTAAGTACATTCCTACATATTCCTAATTATTGTTATTTCATAGAATTACCAACACCATAGGTATAATATAATAATAATTGTTTTATTCGAAAAATTACATATTGTCTTCGTATAAATGAAAATATTTCTGAAATACATGCATTTAATGCCACTTTAAAAATAATATGTACATAATATTCCTGTTAAAAAATATATTTTTGCAGATTTTGAGAAGAAAAGCATCGCATCAAGAGGCTGTGCCTGATACTTCAGCTTCGCATAGTAGCCAAGCACAAGAAGAAACTCCTCAAAAAAAAACGGCTAAGAAGAAAACTATTGAATGAGGTCACTCACGACTTACAGATAGTGAGCCTCAAGAACATTATTCTCTGCAAAGTTTATGGGAGGATCATGAATATATAATGAATCCAGCTGTAATAAGCGAATGTTCACATCAAATTGTTGTATATATTGCAGGATTTGTTTCTTGGCACTTACAAAAATTGTTAGAATGTGAACGCTGTTTAACTGCTGTAATAGGGGAAAAAGCCAATTTCTTAAATTCCTTAATAGCAAAAACTCTCGTGCAGGGCTAACATATCCTTCACAGGATGTTATAAATATTTGTAAACAATATGGATATTTTATTAGATTGTATGAAGAAAAAATGCAAAAGAGTGCTTTTATAGATATTTTGAAGAATAAAATTCAGCATCAGGTCATTGAGTCGAACTGTTTTTCTTGTTTAAAAGACCACGCAGCTGAGAACAAACACCAACCACATTTACTTTTTAATTCAGGAAATAGTCTTAAATATTTAAATGTAAGAATTTATTTTATTACTAAAAAAAATATCGGAAGTTAAGGATCCCGTACGGCAACAATATACTGAATTGATCTTATTTAAGAGAGAGTCATATACTTCAGCCTAAGGTTAGGTTAGGTTACAAGAAAGGTTAGTTGGGTAACAGGATCAATTTTTTCTCAAAAAATGTTTTCTTGCCGGCATTTCGAATTTGATCAAATTCTTCTTCAGGGCTCAAAAAGTAGTTTCTTCGTATCAATATTACTATTTTAAGAGATTTTCGTCTGTTTCATGTCGTATTGTGTTGGTGTTATCTAGAAGTTGTTGCAATATTTTCTATTTTTTTTATGTATCTAATATGTCTGATGGTTTTTGAAATAGTTATATCAATACGAAGAAACTACTTTTCGAGCCCTGAAGAATGATTTATTCAAATTGGAAACATCGGCAAGAACACAATTGTTTTTTTCTAAGAAGAAATTGATCCTGTTACCCAACACACCTTTCTTCAGAGAAACTATTGGATTACTAAATTAGTTTATTTAGTTAAAATTGATGAGTTTAGTTTCAATTACAACTTATAATATTTTATTATTTTGTAACAAGTTTATTATAAATTATGTAATTTATCAAGAAATAAAAATAAATATAGTCAAAAACATACATTAGCTTTGAATAAAAACTTCACATTTGATAAATTTCATTTATTGTTTTTTCTTCAACATAATGTTACGCCTCTGGTCAAACCACATTGGTGCCTGAACGGAACACGGCGTTTGTCAAATTACGAGCCCTCTCCCTTCTCACCATCTGTGGGTGAGTTTCCTAACTTGAATTCTGAATGCGCTCCTAACGGTAATCCATCTTTCATTTCAAGAATGATTCGCTAACTACATAGTATCAAGTATCAAGTTATTATAATAGAGGGAAATTGAGATCGTCATCAAAACCTCGAATCATTCGATTCAATCCTAATTTCTGACTGCTCTCTGTAATTATAAAATGATTCAGAAGGTGCCACCATCTGATGAGGAATATCTAAAGTCTTCAAAATCAGGCTATACATAGCAGAATTCTTATATACTTATGTACCTCTGAAGTTGAATTAGATGAAATAATTATTTTTATAAATCTTATAATAAGTCTTGGAGTAGTTCGCACATGTTCATTGCGATCGCGCTGAATGATTAAATAAACAACAGATTTGGAAACAGCACCATCTTTACTATTAGTTTTGAAGTTATTCGCTAGTTACTCTTTAAGCACGAGTCAACATTTTAAGAATTCATTCTCTATTCAGACCATAAAACAACTATGTCGCTTCAGGGAACTAGTCGGTAATACTTTATTAATTTATTAATATTAATATTAATATTAATTTAAGTTGAAACATTTCCGTGAAGATGGCAGCACATACTGGTATCAATTGTTCAATCTCAATCTTAACATTTTTCATATTTTAGACATTCATATCAAAGCTACCCACATCAGAATGGATTATTGGACTTAACATGTTCGTGATTCACAACATTATGAATTTCATTAGTTCTGACTTCCATAATTTGAAATCCCTGAAATAACTATTAACGAAAAAAAACGAATTAAAAATGAATAGCTGAAAATAACAATTATATTAAAGAAAAAAACCTGAAATGAAGTGATGGTGAAATAAAATACAAGTAAAAATAGAACAATTGAAAAAAAGTTAAGAGATTCCAAACCAAGTTACTTCACAGTTAGTCAATCACCTTCAAATCACAACATTCTCTTCTAATTATCGTGAGATTATTTATTAACTTGTTCACAAGTATCAATTCCAATATTGAAATAGGGGCTTAAGTTATCTACCTAATGACGAATCAAAACAGAAATGCGACTCCAACCATCAAAATTATTCATTATGTAATAACGCATTCGCAATCTTTCTTCATCGCGCCTATATCGGCTTGTCAAACACTTGAATTAATTTCTTCGCGGTTTTGATTCGATTTTGAAATGAAATGAACTATTATTTTGAATTGTATGTTGTAAAGGAAAATTTTGATATGCTTGAAGTGCAAATAACGTATGAAAAATAATCCTCAGCAGTAATAAGGCTTTATTCGATTCGAAATGACACTAACGATAAACATTATTTTCGTAACATAGATACTGTTGTATTCTGAACACATAATGAACTAAATAATATTCACCCCTCCTTATTTGTAATGAAATCTATCAAATGTTTTATTCCTAATGACGACTCAAAATATTTGTTTTTTCTTGCCATATTTAGTTTAATAGTATATGGCATGTTCTCTCCTATCTCCTATTCAACTGAACTCCTTCCTTCTTCTTTATATTTCTAGAAATGATTTTTGAAATCCTTTTATCAAACTTTTGTCCCCTCGAGGTGCCAAATGACGAGTTTAACAGTAGATTAACCATGTTTGGAAATCATTCTTGGGCATAATCACGTTTAACCTCGATGAGTTCAACTTATTCGATTCAAGTTATCTATATTTTCACTTTTCTCAAATGTTTTTTCAGAAATACTGGTTGTAAAGTAGTAAGCCATGAGGGAATTGAGGATCCATTCGGTGATCGTCAATAATGAATGAACATTCTTTCATGGGGAGTACAGTTTGTTCCCAAAGATAAAGATGACCTTATCAACTGGAGAGTTTTTTGTAAAACGGATTTCCAATAACATATTTTCATATTTGACAGCCAACTGGACTGTTTTCCAAATAATGCCATTGTATCTCTCTCACCGATTGTTACCTTGAGGGTAGGCCTAGGTACGACTTGAAGCAAAAATGATTTCCTTTTCTGTGATACCAATAGATTAGAGCGTATGTATGAAAGCATTACAATAATTGAGAAGAGTTGTAGTGGGCATCTTATAATAACGAATTGATTGATGTAGCCATCACTACGTGGTAAAAGATCATCATGAAAATGGAGGAATAAAACTTTCTACGTTTTCATATTTGTAACTAACGATACTGCAGTTCCGTCATATATGGACATTTTCAGACGAATCTCTTTAGGTAATTACAGAGGTCCTTAACTCAATTAAGTATCTCAATGTTGTTCACCTGTGAGAATCTGAATACGCTTATCTGAAAACTGGCGATTGGGTCATTTGATAGGTTATAACCGAAATGCTAATGCTTATGAATTTCCAAGTATTCGAAATAATTTAGTTTGCAACCCTTCCTTGCATAGTGCAAAATTTCCGAATCGTTTAGATTCGGGAATTTGTGGTTTCATTTCAAGGAATGATTTGAAAAAGTCGAATCATTTTCTACATCTTGTCCATTTTATCTTTGGCAATTAAAAAAAAAATTAGGTAATCTGAAAGCCACTTCAACATTATCAATATACTTTAGATCTACAGGATTATGTTGACGAGATTTTACAGCAATAGGTTTACAAATAGTACAAAAATTTGTCAATAAGGAAAGTGGTTCTAGCTTAGCAAGAGGCAAACTACAAACTATTGGTGTACCAAAAGTAACTCAAACTCTGAATGCTTCTTGAGGAAATCATAATCAATATACATATCTGCACTAAGTGCATCCATTATACAGGGACGTAGACGCCATTGCTTACACAACTTGGTTAACTGAATAAGTATTTAAACTCCTTGTCAATTCCAACTCCAAAATTAATTTCTGCAACATTAGAGGACTCAACTTAAATATAAACTCAGTGTACCAACAGCTGCAAACAAATACCTAGTACACATATTCTTGCAGTCACAGAAACCACAGTCAGTACTTCAAAAAATTTCGTCAATTTCCTATATCCCGGCTATGATTTTAACTTCCGATTCAGGTGTAACTTAGGAATATTTTTTTTGATCAGAAGCAATATTGCCTGTCAACAAGAGGGGTTTTGGGAACCCCAAAACTTTGATGTTATATGGTTCAAAATAATATTTCAAAAATCCACTCAATTCATATGCTGCGTTTATCGACCACAAAGCGATACACAATATAGGACACTAGTCTTTTCACTTGCAAACACCATAGACTTTCTGCAAATCAACCGTATTAGGGCCGGAATTTCTATATTCGGTGACTTCAATGCGCACAATATCGAATGGCTCAAATTGTCAAATATCAACAACGAACAAGGTCGCGAAGATGAAACTTTTGCAATAGGATGCGAACTCACTCAGATTATAAATGAGCCAGCCAGGATTCCTGACCGTGATGGAGAATATGTCAGTCTTCTGGAACCAATCCGGAAATTGACACAGTCATCGTAAGGTCTCCATTGGGATCTTCTGACCTCAAACTCTACCTAAGCCGCGTAAAATTTGGCATTACAAATCTGCTGACTGGCAGGATCTTCAAGGCCATTTCTGAAATTTACCCTGGCGAGATGACTACTTCAGCTCTAAAGATTCATCAACTTGTGCTTCTGAAGTTACGGAAGTTATTCTATCATCCATGATTGCATATATTCCTTTTTCAATGAAACAAACTTCTAATGGCAAATCTTAGTTCAACAAAAATTGCGAGCAAGCTGTTGCCTCCAAATATCTCGCCTACAGGCAGTGGTGAAAACATTCCATTGTCAAAAGTAGATTTTTTAATGCTCGCAACAGCTGCAAACTTAGGATAAATGAAAACGAAAAACTTCACAATCAGAGAATCAGAAATCAGATCCTTCTGGTTGTAGCTGATTCTGTTAATCTAAACTTCACAACGTTAGTTTGAAGGTGATTGACAATGTTTCATGATGTATTCCATTAGTTCAGAAATCCATTATCTAATATTACTTAAAATGATTTGAAATCTCTAAAAGAACCAATACAAATGAAAAATTCACAACAATAGCTGAGAATAACAAATACATTGAGCAAACAATATTGAAATAATGGGTGATGACCCATCTCCGGAAGACGATTGTGGATACTAACAATCGAAACGCCGTAAGTTAACGTGATTTACAATCTCTTAATTTAAATTTAAATTTTTTTTATTGTTCTATTTTCTTACTTGTATTTCATTTCACTGTAATTTTATTTCAGATTTATCTGCTTAATACAATTGTTATTCACAGCTATTGTTTTTCATTTGTATTGGTTGTTTTGGGGATTTCAAATAATTCAATATAATATTAGACAATGGAAGTCCAAACTGATGAAACACTTCACGAAATTCAAAATTCCACCACTTACACCAGCAGCTGGTTCAATTACAATAACAGCTGTAGAAAAAGCAAATCTACTAGCCGAACAATGCGCAACCCACTACACAGTCGATTTTCTTGGAAAGGTGCCATCCACTATTCCCATACTACAATCTATAAAGTCACAAATTACTTTACGACAACGTCTAGTCGGACGAATTCTAAAACAACTCAATCTCAACAAGACGTCTGGTCCTGATGAAGTGCCCGTTATCGTACTGGAAAAGTGCGCAAATGAACTCGCGTTAGTATCTGTCTTACAAGAAAGAGGTTTTTCCGTCTTGTTATAAGATTTCTCGTGTTCAACCTATTCCCAAAGAGGGCAAGAAAGATCTTTCAAATAACTATAGACCAGTCGCTTTGCTATCAGTGATATGAAAAATCATGAAGAAATACTTTTATCATCAACGCTGGTGTTTCCCAGGTATCTATATTGTCTCCAACCCTCTTTCTATTTGTATGTCAAGGACTTATCGGAAAAAACCAGTAATCCTATATATGGCTTTGCCGGCAATAGCACACATGTTTCGTTATTCCATTTGGATTCCACGACATCGGCGACAGATGTACATCTTCACCGGAAGCAAGAGGTTACATATCTTTATGAGGATCTAGAAGTAATTTCGAATTGGGGAGAAAATGATCAGGTTGAATTCAATGCTACGAAAACCCAGGCATCGACTTTCTCCAAAAAGATAAATGTCTCCGAACCGGATATAATAATGTCAGGTCAGGCAATTCCACTTTCTGCTTGGATAAGATCAATATTTTCTGACACAATTATGTCGCTGGAATTGCAGAGGCTGCTTATCAGAAGCTTGGAACACTGTTCCGATTTGGAAAACTGTACACACTTCAGCAACTTTTGATGCTTTATAAAGCTCAGATCAGACCTGTGGATAATTGTTCTGATGTATGGAGATCCGAACCGAAGCTGCTGGATTCCATCCAGAAAAAAGCCATCCGGCTGATTAGAAACGCGAACATCACTTGCAACCTTAATTGTCTGGAACATCTTTTATATATAATTTCACAGAAAGTGTTCCAGTGATTTGGCATATTTGATTCTACCAGGAGCGGTAAAACTCCCGCCAGACGGTCAGCTCTCGCTAATATCGATGAACCTAAGAGACGAAAGAGTTGATAGCTGTGAAACCTATAAATAGGTTCGATGGTGGATACTAACAATCGAAACGTCGTAAAGTAACTTGACTTGAAATCTTTCAATTTTTATTTTCATTTCTTGATAATTGTCAATTTCCAATTGTTGCTTGTATTTCATTTTAGTGTAATTTCGGTTTTTACGATAAATAGAATTGTTATTTATTTTTTTGCTAATATTTTCAATATTATTGGTTCTTTCAGGGATTTCATCATTTTATGTCATATTTGACACTGAACAAGTCCATTGTTTAATATTATATAAGAGACACCGGTAAACACTTGTTTCATCCTGTTGGGCATCGTCAGTTCGGGGCAGGCGGTCCTCGATTGAAGACAAAATGTGAATAACCAAGAACAGTAATTGATAAAAATAACTGGGTAAATTCAAGCGAGACATAAGTGGAACCACCCATTGGAATTATATTCCCGCAGCTTGACTGCATTAACCCTTGAAATCTTTTTAGTTATCCTGACGATGATATGAAGTTCATTTTGAAGAAATTTTTCAAAATGGTTATTTCTAATTTGTATCTGTCATAATAATGAAAAAATTAATGAAGATTTTGAAAAATTTTTTATTCGAAATTGTTTTCAGTGTTCTTGAAAAACGTCAAATGAAGAATATTTGTGGTTATCTCAACATATCCATAAACTGGTTAGCAAATAGGAGATCAAAGGCGTCATTTCAGAAGGCCTGACAATGGAACTTCAGCAAATCCTCTGAATAAGTGAGAAAATAAATAATTTAAATCCATATGATATAACTCTCTCATAGATATTTTGCTAAAATTTATCAACTACTTAAGTTAGATGTTAAAACTGACCTAATCCTAAAGATTCGATAGAAAAATTCATTATGGTTCCATAGAAAGGATTTGAAGATTGAACAGATACAGTCTGTACTAACAAGACATATTTCAATTAATATTTCAAGATAAAAAAATCACACTTTTTTCCCTTAATTTGGAATTTTTTTCTGCTAGTAATTTTTTTTTCATAGACATATGGAATATAATCATGGATATAGGAAAACTATGAGAATTTAAAACTGTAAAACTGTAAAATTTTCATCAAAAAAGGTCGTAATAAAAAACTGACAATTGTATATAATTCCAATGTATTCATTAGAACAATTTATTGCCCAATGAAAAAGTTTGTCTGTAACTTAATTTCCATAAGCATTAAAGGCTGAAGCGGAAAAGCGAAAAAAACAAAAAATATTGAATATATTCAGACTCTTTCTTTATTCATTTACATTAGTTAATCTCAATCAGATGATTTTTCAGTTCGAATAACATTTATATCAACTTTTTTCAAGAAAACTCTTAGAAAACTTCTAATATAAAGATGATTATTTTCACAAACTACTCTTTACGATTTGATGTTCACAAACTTCATTTTTGAAAATATATATTTTTAAAAATGAAAATTGGATCGTGAGGTGTAGTTTGTGAAATTACTATGGAATTTCATCAAGTAACGGCCGAATGAACCACAAAAAAATGATTGAGAATCAACTTTAACAATTTCTGCAATATATTCTCAGGACCCAATTGGTTTTCAAGGTATTCAAAATTATTCATATAAATGTACATTTTTGTGAATTTTCTCTGACAAGCTGAATCTGAAATTTTCAAATAAATAAATAAATTATTGCACGGAAATTGAAAAAGTAAAACCAATTAATCCATTTTGTATCCAGGTTGTAAAGCTAGTGGTAGCGGCATATCAAAACTCCGTCCATATCCAGAATGCCCATGTTGATAATCTTCATGAGAGGAGGTATGTGAATGGGTAACAACTGGTTTGGATATGACTTCATAAGTGGCTTTACCTCCTCCTCCACCAGAAAGGGACTTGAGTCCGACAATACCAGATAATAGGAGGGAAATCATTGCAGTCATTAACGCTTTTCCTGCAATGGCAGCTAATGCACTAAGAGCCAGAGCCATCAATGTCCCTTTCATCATAGCGGCTGCGGCGAAAATCATCCCCATGCCCCCACCTTTCTTTCCTCCTCCACCACCTCCGCCACCTCCTTTACGAGCAGACTCAGCTTCACTTTTGTCAAAGAGGCTGATTCGAATAGCATGGTTATTCAAATATCCTTGGATTTTTCTCAAAAAGAAGGCATCCAATCGAGCGTCTGGGTCATTAGGAAAGTCTCGGGCTAAATCGGTTACAATATCAGCAGTATTTTCACTAACGTTTTCACGCACTATTGATATTCCCGGAAATATACTGAAATTCTTATCCTCATTCAGTTTGTCCACCCAAGAAACAATGTCAAGTTTCAGGCAAGTTGTGGAATATGACTTTTCACAATTTCTAGCGAGATCTCTTTTGTATTCACCTCTGTCACTCTTGTCATGTTCGTCTTTAGCGCTAGAGTAAACAATAAGAACAACAATTATTGCGACACGGATGTACCACATTTTTATGATGAGATGTGAATTGCTAACTGAAGACTGATGGGGTTGAGACAGTTGTCGTGCTTTATATAGTAGAGCATCTAGATTAGAAAAAATGCTTGATAAATTATTCTTAAATTAGCGTCCAGTGGTTAGATCAGTGGAGTTAGTGGAGCACGAAGCAGTTAAGATCGCAAGTGATGGACATAAATTCGATATGAATTTTTGATGAATTTTTATCGTTCTGTGAAATCAGATTTCAAATGATCATAATTGAAGAAACGAAATATGAATTTTATTTTTACACACTCGATTTTCGCTGATAGGAGACTATTCTAAATAATAGACTCACTTTTCTCTCAATAACTTCGATAATAATCGATGAAATTATGTGCGTTACTTTAAACTGCACGAAATAGAAATGAAACGAAAAATAATAATATAAGGTAGAGTCAATTGCATCGTGTGAAAACTGTTCAATTATTATTATGTATGGTCTCAATAATCACTATCAAGTGATGACTAATTGTATTCATAGAGGAAGGAAATGTCATATCCACAGTATTGTTGTATTGAGAATTATTATAAGATTTTTGACAACACCTGTTATTGAATGATATTTTGTCAACATCGAATGTAGTGTCCAGGTTTTGGTACGTATTTTTTGGTTGAAATTGCAAGTTTAATAATTTCGTTAAATCGCAATGCACGTCTTATTTCTCCAAAAAGGTTTAATCTTTAAACTCCATCTATTCATGTGAAATTTCATATTAGGCTCCAAAATACAAAACAACACTAGCAGTTCTTCATGGTTTAGAATAGATGATGGTCAACAAGAGCCTGATATGGAAAAAAAATTCAAAGATGGTCATGCTCTATTGGAGAATACTTAAAATTCCTTGGGAATCGGATTTGGAATGATATATTGTATGACAATATATATAATATATTGATAATATATCATAAAATATTGAGTTGAACTTCGAAGCGATGTGAGATTGTGAGATATTCTGCGTTCGATGGAATAAGCCAGTTGAACATTTTTTGTGTAGGTATATAGAAAAGTAACGACGTTCTAACCTTACATCAAGCAGGCTGGGTGTCTTAGGTAGGAGTTGTTTTGAAAAGCTTTATCTTCAGCTTTATACCATTAAATGTCTTTCTCAGAGGTATGTTCAACTTTCTAGCTTATAATTAGAACCTTCCTTTTCCAATTTCATAACATAATTGTAAAAATAAATATTGGAACCTAACTTCACATCTAATGAATTTACCCATTATTATGTCCAGTCCTATAACATCTACCTTTTTGACAACACTGAAGCCTGTTATTTCGTAAAATAATTATTTTCATTCAATAGATTTGCCTGGCAGATTCGTTCGATCAAAAAGGAAAATAAAAAATACAATATATTCATTTTCAATAACAACGTAAATTTCAGTATCTTTGTCAACTTCAGGTTTTGTATTATCAATAAATGAGAATGAACTTTTGAAAATTTTAGTGATAACACTATGCTATCATGGTCAGTGTAGGAGAAACATTGATAAATTAATGTAAAATGAAAATAAGATGAAAAAACAGGAAAAAATACACAAAAGTTTGAAAAGTAAGGTGAAAAAAGTTTGTATTGAA
Organism: Leptinotarsa undecemlineata; assembly: GCA_015342065.1. Classification (NCBI taxonomy): domain Eukaryota; kingdom Metazoa; phylum Arthropoda; class Insecta; order Coleoptera; family Chrysomelidae; genus Leptinotarsa; species Leptinotarsa undecemlineata. Next base: position 6,872 of record WOGP01001546.1, on the reverse strand, counting down.
ATTAAATCAATAAGGTTGCTCTATGTTCATCAAGTCACTTTCATCAATACCAAAATTATGTTCTTCATTTATATGGAGTATTATCAGCGTTATTCTTTTCTGGTTACCAAATTCAGATGCTATAACCTTATTTGTGATAGCAAAGTGAAGCGAATGTTTGACTAATTGAAAGCATCAGGATATTTATTTTTCACACTATTCTTTTGTTTGCCCGAACGGACTTTCAGACAGTTTTTTGTTTGTCCACTTTTTTCAAATCGATACTTCGGGAACAACGAACATATTCTTTTTAAAAATCATATAGTGGAATGGAACTTTTTGATTTAAGATAAAGTAATTTCCACAATGTTGGAATTTTTATGTATAAATTCGAAAAGCCAAGAAACATTTCACAAAGTGTATATTTTCCAGAAATAACAATCGATGTAAAGTTACAAAAATGAGAAAAGGAGTAGAGCAAAGAAGTTTGTATTATTTAGGAACGAGCATAATCAATTCGTTATCATCTCATAATAGAAACTTTCGGCCTCTTAAATAATTTAAAAGAATTAATGAAATTATCGATAATAAAAATAAATGAAGACATTATGTTTTGAAATGATTTTTAAAATAACCATTTTATATGGCAATGTGCTCATCTCAACTCATCTTCCATTCAAATATTTGGAAACGATTAGATCTGTATAGTTAAACTGATTGAAAAAAATCTGTACCATATTGTTAAAAGTTTTTATTTGTTCCAGGGTATTCTCATGGATAGTTCTTAAATTGTTTTACTGCTGGTTTTGAGACATGTCTAGTAAATATAAATCATCTATGAGAAATGAAACTTTCTATATTTTTTCAACACTTTTATTTGTAACTAACGCTACTGTAGTTTCGACCTATGTATGTACTTGTATTGATTATAAAGCGAAACCGAAAATATAATTTGTTCAAAACAATATCCCACGTTTAACTAATGGCATCATACTTAGCCAATATAGGTATACCAAGTAGATCAGTATGATAAAATTTGTCTTGAATACAAAGTCATTGTCAATAACACTATAGAGGAAATTGTTGTAGATTTTGTTATCGGCTATGACATATATAGGCGCAGGTGTCGAATTCACGCTTCAATAGTAGTATTGTTTGGTTGAATATTGACTTAACGCAAATATATATGCGGATCCATGTAAGAGTATAGTCCAATTGTATTTTCCATTGAAGTTGCCTGATTTATTGTCATTGTTGAAAAAAGCTGTGTTCTCGAATTTAGTTAGTTTACGTCAATTTCATTGTTTAAAAGTTGAATTAGGTTCAGTTGAATCAGGTAAGTGATAGTTAAGTTGAATAATCATTATTTTATCAATAATGACAAAAATTTTTGGAAACGTTATCTTATCGATATTACAATAATTGGTTTTTCAGAAGTTTTTGCTGATTCCTCATAACATTTTCATTAACAGTAAAATACATACAATTTTTTATCGAATATATTGTTTTTTTAACGAAACTATTGTGATTGATTATAAATAATCTTATGGAATTATTGGAATTATTGATTTCCAATTCTATTATCTTTTAAATTCCTATATTATTTGTGTTGTTTTCGATTGCTTGGACATTTTTATCGTGAGTCCTTCGTGGTGTCAACACAACACAAAATAATTTCAACGGATCACATCAGAGCTGTATTAAGTTACTGTGATGAATGTTAAAAAAATTTTATTATATAGTGTGTTTTTATAGAGTTATAGAACTTTGAAATGGAATAAAAAACAGATAATTTTTGAATTGACATGAAATTCACTTGATTCCATACATGGTATTCTGGCATTATAATTTGGATATGACATCTGGCATATGAGCGCCTCGGCTGGTTCGGAGGTAGTCTAATTTAAACGCCCAATTTTTGATATTCCCACAGAAATTAGTCTAGTTGTGTACATCATGGTTGTTTAATTGATGAACGAAAAATTCAGTAATTATGGCTGTATAGCAGTCACCATTGACTGTAACTTTCTGACCGGAGTCTTAAAAAAGTACAGACCAATGATTCCACTAACCTATAAAGCACACCAGTCAGTTTTTCTGGATATAACGGTGTCTCATTCGCTTAAAATCGGGATCAACGGCCATCTTGTTCTGCAAGGCGTATATTCACCGAATCTATGCCTTGCTTTGTGATTGTGTGGCTTCAAATCTTGCATTTCTTTAGCACCCAAACCAACTTGAAGTTCTATACCACTATGGAAAACACCCTTTATGAAGCACAAAATGCCCATTCAATGAGTTTAATGAGTTCAAAAATTTCAATTAGTTTTTACTGCAACGTGTTGCAGTTGTATAAACTGCCTGGTGAAAATTTCATAAAAAAGAGATACCCACACTCACGGAGTATACGAACAGAAACAGTTTCAAGAAAGTAATTCAAAGTCAAGGTGGAGAAATTATTTATGATGTTTATAAGTTTATGCAAACGGAGAAAGATCGACAACTTCTTAAGCAATTTATGAGAGTTTTCAGTCGAATAAGTTGTGCTTCTTAATGTAGAAGCCACGTGGAGATATTTTCAAGGTTATAGACGGTAAGATTAATATTTGTTGTATCTAATTGAATATTCACGACCCTTGTATACTGAACGCAAAGGTTTGAAAAATATTTTGTACACCAGATAACAAAAGTATAAGTACAACTCAATTTCATCTCAATATGAGTCTACCAAATTTCAAAAAATTCATAGAACATGAGTTCCATTCTAACGAAATGTAATGTACTCTAGTTATTCATAAGTATTTGGTTTCGAAATTTCTGGTTACTCTAGTTTATCTCTGAATATGATAAGTTGTGCCCAAATACGTATAAATAATTTTTGAACTCAACAATTAGCTCTGTTCTTCCTCTACAATGAGATTGAAGCACATTACTGCTGTTATTTTCATCACTTTGAAAATTAAGAAATGTTATTTTTCCCGTTACTATTATTATTATCACTATTTTCATTAGTATTGTTGGTTTTTAACCGATCGTTTGTTTTTTTTTATTTTTGTATACTCAAGTCATAAATTGTCATTTTGTATTCATTGCATTTGACAAAAAAAAAGGCAAGAAAACATTATCCAAATATAAAATTTGGAACAAGGTGTTGTTTTTTTGTAAGGCTCAAATTTTCAGAGCAGAATAGACTAACAAAACATATGATATTATTATGGAATGACATATTGAATTGTGTCATACTTTTCATTTTTTTGAAGTAGTGTGAGATTAAAAAGTCAATAATGAAAACAAATAAATAATTTATTGAGTATGGAAAAATAAATAACAAAGAAGCAAAATATCTTTTCATGCGGGTTTATACTCTGGCTGTAGTCCCATCGGCAATGGTACGTCATCGAAACTTCTTCCATATCCTGAATGCCCATGGTGACCATAATCCTCATGGGCGGAAGAATGTGAACTGGAATGTGTGTACACAGGCTTAGAAACTACTTCGTATGTAGTTTTTCCACCTCCGCCGGATAGTGACTTTAGTCCAACGATGGCAGAAAGTAGGAGGGAAATCAAACCAGTCATTAAAGCTTTTCCAGCAAGAGCAGCCAGTGCTCCAAGTGCTAGAGCCATCAGAGTCCCCTTCATCATGGCACCCATAGCTAGAAGCATGCCCATGCCTCCATCCCCTTTTTTACCACCGCCTCCAAAACCACCACCACCTTTGCGTCCGGTAGCAGCACTATCTTGGTTGAAGAGACTGAGCCTTATGGAATGATTATTCAGGTATCCGTATACTTTCTTCAACAAAAAAGCATCCAGTCTGGCATCCTGATCGTTGGGAAAATCTCGAGCCAGATCAGCAACTATTTCGGCATTATTAGCCTTGGCAGTAACATTTTCACGCACAATTGTAACACCAGGTAAAACACTAAAATATTCGTCTTCGTTCAACTTATCCACCCAAGAAACGATATCCAATTTCAAGCACATTGTCGAATAGGAATGTTCACAGTCTTTGACTAGGGCCCGTTTAAACTCACTCCGATCACTTTTTTTCGATTCTTCGGCAGAAGAATTCTGAATCAGAACAATCGCGAGCAATACCCGAATACACCACATTGTAAGGTGTGAAATTGTCAGTGAGTGACTGATATCGTTCTTGAAATACTCAGTAGTTTATATAGTTGTGGCGTTAGATTAAAAAAAATTTACTTTTTAACTACCTAAATAAATACTCTCGAAGATTATGAATGAAGTTAGTGGAGCACAAAAGTAATTGTGAATGTAAGTGACGGGCGAAAATCTTGCATTTTTTTCTGACCAGTACCGGACTGCCAGAGATTTGTTTGGTGCATTCACTCAGCTATAGACTCTTATTTGATTTAAAAACCGCATCGTTCGACATAATGAAATGCAGAATGGAAATCTATCGTGAAAATTTCCCAGAGGACATCACTATCCAAGATTGATCTGATATATAGGAGAATTATAAAGAATTTAACATCATTATCTGACAAAAAAAATATTACATGAACTTCAAAGTTTCCATGCAGAGTATTCTATAAAAGTATAAAGGCTCCTCCTCTCTTGTCGGTCAGACGCTCAGTGTTTAGTGAGCGTGAGGCATATACTGCTGACAGTATTATGAAAATGTAAACAGCAAGCATGTAATAGTGTTTTATTATGTGAAACGTGACTTAAAATGTGTGATACTGATTTTGTTTATATAGATACATTAGTACAAACATCAGTTTCATCAGTTAATTCTACAAGAGTAAAAATTGGCTTATGATAGTTATAATGTATGTACATACACAAAATAATCAATTGAAGATTTTATCAATGAATAAACTTTCCTTACATTATCACATTAATACACATAAAATTCAGTAATAAACTAAGCTTTTCTCAAGTTAGACGGATTCAATATTAAATAGTTCAAGTTAGATTAATATCACTTCTGTCGTCGTCATTCTCAGTTATGTAATTCAGTTCTCAAATATATTCAGATATTTCTGAATACAGCTCACTCAACGACACATTCAAGTCTGTGGAATATTATTGGCTGGACTTGATAGAAGTAACATACAAACTGTCCTGTTGAAGACGAAAACATTATATATTCTTGATTAAAAATTCTATCTATATCGTATCATGAGTGGGAATCTATTGAATTAGATTACCACTTACAGCTATGGTCTGTGGTTTTACAAAGTCTTGGTTTCCAACTGAATATTTTGTGTTCAACGCTACCAAAGTCATATTTGATTTGAAGAATCAAATACTTGTTCAAAGGATGAAATGTTTCAACCGATCTGGATTTTTGAAATATTGATGAGAGATATGGAAAGGAAGAGGGTATCCCTATTCAACGTGCCATCTTGAGCACAATCAAAGATGAAGTTTGAAAGTTTCTTTGAAGCATATATCATCCCACCGAAGAGTTTCATTAGAAATGTATCGTCTTTTCGATATAGAAATCATTACATGAGTGTAGATTCCAATGGTATATCAGAATCATAATGTTTGACAATATCGTCACAAGTCACAAAAAATATAAATTCCAACTATCACAAGGAATATTCATTAATAAATATGATCAAAACAGTTTTGGTCTTTTTAACATTCATGAATTTTTAATTCTATTCTTTAATACGATGTTTGCATACTGTATTGTAGTGAGTTGAAATTTAAGAAATGTCTGATGTTTTTTCGAAAAATAAAGTTATATAAGCTAACTGAACTTAAATACCCGAACATTTCGTTATGATGAAAAATAGCAGAACCCTATACTGATTTGAATTTCCTGTAATGATTTTAATGGCTGACGCCAGTCTCACTTTAGTGTTAACCCAATGACCAGTGGTTTTGGATGTGAATGAACGAGTATCTCTGCTCGTTAGATCTTTATGCGCCAATCGCCAGTCAAACAAGTCGTCATTGTTGCAGGAACTAGACCCATTTTACACATTACTGCGCTTGGATCCCTAGAGTTTTACTACCGTTAGCAACAGGAGGCCACTAGTGGCATCATCTGAATATATTTTTATTGTTTTTGACTATGAAGTACAAGAATAAATGTTGATTGACACTATTCGAATAGATCTATCGTGAATCTAACTTGTTGTGAAATGTACAGGAATGTATTTCCTATTTCATGTTGCAACATGTCAATCCAGAAATACTTTCAGAAATACATTGAACATTCATCGAGCAACCATTATCGCTTCCGTTATTTTTTTCAAATACGGTTTTTCATATTCGATTGAAAATGTATGATTAAGTCAATTGGGATACATATCAGTTTCATTATCAGGGCTCTATAATTGCCATTGCCATATCTTTGAATATAAATTTTTGAACGAAAATGATTGAATCAATAAATTCTTAAAAGATAGCAGAAGGTAAATTGTATTTTCAATTCATTCATTTATTCAAACTTGTTTGGATCAATAAGCTACTTAGATATTAAATGAACATGTTTTGCTGTTACATTAATTATATAGTGTATTTAAATGAAATCATACTGATATATTCATTGTGGAATGTTTCAAACTGTCTTCGAATCCGACCCTGAATATAAGAAACACTATCAATCTCCATCTGAAAAGTGGACTATCATCGTATCACCGAACCTTTCCTTCGATTTTAATGAACAGCTACCATTATTCTGATACTTTCCGCTACTCCCATATATGAGTAACACTTGAAATACCTTTTACTTTATCACTCAGTCGCATCCACTCGTCCTCAATTAAGTCAGTCTCTAATGACTATCGTCGTGATGTTTAAGTTGAACATGAACTAGAAGTCGATAATTTTTTATACATAATTGTTGCCATGTAGAAAAAGATATGATGAATGACTTCCTAATGAGACTTTAATTTATTCCTTAC
>WOGP01001545.1:0-18769 GCA_015342065.1 Leptinotarsa undecemlineata | reverse complement strand
ACATGGCAATTTTAACTTCAAATTATCTCGAAAACTAATCGTTACAAAAATTTTTTTTAACAGAATTGTAAAGGTATTCGAAAGACCTTTAGAATAAGGTGCCACTCGACCTACTTTCCTTATCTGAATAAGGGTTATCGGACGCACCCCCCCGAGGGGGTGCTTACTACAAAAAATCTGATTAGTCTGAAAGGTGTCCCCCTTTAATTAGAAATCGACGTGTCCAAGCTTTTTTTTAATCTTACTTTTTATATTCAAAAACGCCTCTGTTAAGTTTTCGTTGTTACACACTGTATATCAAAAAAGCATCTTGATTTTTAATAGTAAACTCTTGCGTCAAAATATCAGCTTGTCACAAAAGTTCTATGTTCTCTGAAAATGTGAAATATAGAAAGAAATTCGAATTCCATTATTTTTTCAACCATTATGTACAGTTTTGAGCTGTTTATTGAAATTTACACATTGATCACTCAAAAAAACGAAAAAATTGCAAATCGAAATATACTACTATAATTAACAAACAAATAAGAAAACACTTAATGAGACTTCTACAATATTTTGAGAAGGTTGTAGAATCTTTTTTAAATAATATTTGTAGATGCCTATTCATTGCTGTTTTGAAATAATTGATATACCTGAGTGACCTACGGAAAATTTTAGCCCTTTGAAAGGTATGTCATAAAGAAGTGGGAAAGAAGCTAGGAGGGTTTGGGTCTGTCATTGTTGTGGGTGACATTTATTTTCTCAAACCAGGTTCTGCAAAATATTGTTACATTTCTGTTTATTCCACATAAACGCTGTTCTCAAAATGAAAGAGTTTTTAAACAGTGAAGTTTGAGGTGTACTGAGTTGAACCACAAAACGATGATCAGCCACAGTCCGTCGCGTATTTCTGATATGAACCGCTCTTGGTGGTATCAAATGTGCCATGTCACTTGAACACTTGGTATGTAAGTGTCTATAGAAGAGAGACAAATTCCCAACCTATCTTGGACGTTCCAGACTATCAAGATTGCAAGTTATGTTTGTGTCTCCAATCAGGCGGACAGTGATTTGAAAGAAGGCCTGTTAGACATCATAGTTCATTCCTACTATAGTCCAACAACTGTATCAAGCTTCGAAGGGTGAATAAACGCCTTGGAGTGAGCTAATCCTGGAAGATTCTGCCAGAAGTCCATGAATCTTCTTGCCTTACAGGTGTTCAGTCTTTGTTTGGCAAAGCCTGAAGGGACGCCAATGATAGGTTCTGGTCCGATGAAGCCGCTTGTAGCACCCTCCTTTACCTTCCTTTGCCTTTGACCTTCCATGTCAGTATGGCCAGGAATTCAGACCAGACCAATTTAAATGTTGCTCGGTAGGAGCCAAGAGCTTCCAACGCTGCTTGATTGTCCGAGAATATTTTTATTGAGTTAGTCCCCTGCTTATTGCAAAAGCCTTAGCTTCGCGACTTTGTTCGTTGTTGATATTTAAAAATGTGAGCCATTCGACATTGTGGACATTGAAGTCATCGAATAGCTCACAATGAGGTGTTACTTGAATACTAGACTATCATTTGATTGAGTTCAAATGTATCCATTTCTATGCAACTAGGAATGCAAAAGATGAATTGACTCAAAAGCAAACAGCGATACTTTCACTGAATTCCATCCATCTTGATGTAGCCACACCTGTTCATTAGTTTCCAAATGGAATACGAATCAGCATATTATGCCACGTGCATGCATAATCACTGGACTAACAGGGTCAAGATAAACTTTGCATTCTGATATACCCGTGACGAATATGAAAACTATTATAAATAATTGGTCGAATAAGTACAGGTGTTAAGAATAATTACATTGTTAGTTGTAGGTACAGATAAAAATAGTTGTTGTGCTTGAAGTAAACATGTTGAGGTGACGCCTTTTGAAATAATTTTCCATTTGCATTTGAACCGGATTTCTGATTTAATGAGTCTATTGAAGGTTTAATTTGGCTATGTTGAAATCAGTCAACCGTAATGAAATATACCTAACTTGAAGCCAAGGTGTTCCTCAATGATATTTTCATTTTGGAAGATAGGAGAAAATGGAACATCATGGAAAATATTAGCATTTTCCTGAACACTTTATATACATAGTAATTTATATACAGAGGAATCATTATTGACTGAAATACCATATATGAACCTTCAATTGAGAGCCGTGCAAGTAGGGCAGCCCGTCGGATTCATAAAAAATCGCCTATCAGAAATATTCAAATGCGTCAGATTAAGGTATTATGGCTTGATTTCGTAGTAAAAAGGGTACACTTATCAAAATCTGACGATTTGCACGTGACGTAGAGAAATAGAGAAGTCACAACGTTGCGCAATAAGCGTTGTCTTGACATTCTCGAAATAAAACATGCCATACTTCAGCAACCCCTCCCCTGGCTGATACCACGAAGGGCGTTGGATTATATCCGACAGGCGTCAGTGCGGGAATCTACAGAGAAAATTTCCTGTATATGCAATTAGCAATACATCAATTGGCAATACGTTACTGGTATATTAGCCAGTCAGTCAGTGCCCTCTGTAATGTATGCGACAATGTGCTCTTTCTAATGTCAATGGTTTTCACAAACTTCGTATTTTTGTTAAAATAATTTCAAAATGAAAGTTGAGCCTAGTTTTGTTAAAGCTGACTCCCGACAACTTACCAAGAGTCGATTTCGAAATGATCGACGAATTTTACTTGAAAAATTTGCAATACTTTGGTACCGAAATGAAGAATCAAAAATTGAAACGGTAGGTGGTATATTTAGTAGATTCATTTTATTTATATGACATTCATTTCAGACATTGTCTTTTATCGAAGGATGGAAAGTTTTGATTTAATTTTTATTTCATCTCGGCCAAAGAGCAGAATGGTGACTGAAAAGAGAAGCAAAAATATGTACAGTAGAATTACTCCAGAAAACATCAATCCAAAAATGACCTGAAAATATTTTTCGTAATGTAAACTAATGTCACGGAATATGCAGCAAAATAGGCACCGGCCGAGACCTATCTTTTACAAAAAAACCTTCTATAATTAGATAATTGTAATAGTTGTTTTTACACCGAGTTGACAACAATAACAACAAAAATGGCTGTCAAATTGGATCATCAGATCTGTGATTGGATATTAAAAACCAATACACTTGGCAACTCCGATCTACAAACGATCCATTGTATTGGTAAAGAGACACGCGGGCAATTTAAATTCTTGCTTTTCGAATTATTCTTTTTTCTGCAAATATAAAGAGATTTTGGGACCGATTAGGCTTGATATGTATAATATACCCCTAACTCGATCAGTCTATAAGCAAACCAGTATCATTTTCCATACCATGAAACAAGCCCATTATGGTTATATAATCCTGAAGACCTGTTTTTGTGCCTAGAGACGAGTTCCATTATTATTATCTTTAATTTCCATGTCGCTTCGAACCACTGACCTGCGTTTGCAGTTCCAGCAATTCAAGACCGCTTTTTGTGTGTCCATGGATATGTACAGTATGGAAAATCGAAAACGTATTGCAATCAGCGAAAATTCATTGTTGTAGGGGTCAAGTTTTCACAAAAATAATATCTAAGGGACTTGAGTCGGGTGACTGAGAAGGCCGCTCAATCGCACTCCTACGTCCCGTCCATCATCGCCTAAACTTGTCATTTAAATAACTTTATCCCTTTGAAGTTTTTTCCAATTGAATTTTAAAGTAACATTGAATTCGGGTGATTTTTTTGATAAAATTTGTTCTGTTAATTGTCTTGTTACCATGTCCACATCATGAATAAAGTAAGCTAATTCTCCTCCCCCTCTCTCTCCGTTCTCTCTCTCTTCTCTCTTCTCTCGCTCTCTTCAATCTCTCCTCTCTTCAATCTCTCCTCTCTTTCTTCTCCCTCTTCTCTCGCTCTCTTCTCTCTCTTCTCTCGCTCTCTTCTCTCTTTCTTCTTTTTCTCCTCTCTCTCTCTCTCTCTCCTCTTACTCTCTATCCTCTTTCTCTCTCTCTCTCCCTCTCTACCCCCCTCTCTCTCTCCTCTGTCTCTCTCCCCCTCTTTCTCTCTCTCTCCTCTTTATCTCTCCCTCTTTCTCTCTCCTCTTTCTCTCTCCTCTCTCTCTCTTTTCTCTCTCTCTATCTTCTCTCTTTTTTCTCTCTATCTCCTCTCTCTCTCTTCTCTCTATCTATCTCCTCTCTCTCTCTTCTCTCTATCTTTTCTCTCCCCCTCTCTCTTCTCTCTCTCTTTTCTCTCTCTTCTCTCTCTCTTCTCTCTCTCTTCTCTCTCTCTTCTCTCTCTTCTCTCTCTCTTCTCTCTCTTCTCTCTCTCTCTCTCTTCTCTCTTTCTTCTCTCTCTTCTCTCTTTCTTCTCTCTCTTCTCTCTTTCTTCTCTCTCTTCTCTCTTTCCTCTCTCTCTTCTCTCTTTCTTCTCTCTCTCTCTCTCTCTTCTCTCTCTTCCCTGTCTCTTCACTCTCTTCTCTCTCTCTTCTCTCTCTCTTCTCTCTCTATTCTCTCTCTCTTCTCTCTCTCTTCTCTCCCTCTTCTCTCCCTCTTCTCTCCCTCTTCTCTGTCTCTTTTCTCTCTCTTTTCTCTCTCTCTCTTTTCTCTCTCTCTCTCTTCTCTCTCTCTCTCTCTTTTCTCTCTCTCTTCTCTCTCAACTTCTTTCTTCTCTTTCTCTGTCTGTCTCTCTCGCTCTCCCTGTCTTTCTCTCTTGCTCTCGCTCTCTCTTGCTCTTAATACGTATAAATTGTTTCTGTACGGACTTTGCCCTTACAACTTAATGAAAATTTTCTCATCCAAAAATGTATAAACAGTTTCCTCCCAAAGTAAACCTGCCTTGCAGACTTGATGTTGAGAAAGTAAAATATTTATTTCCAGCAGAAATAAAACCTCACGTTTATCTAGTTTGATGAACTTTGATGGTTTTATCATCAAACAAAAATTATTTATAGAAGTCATATTGAAGTTTTGTTTTAATTTCATAATTTATAACACCTATCACATATGCAGGAAACTAAAGTACCGGAAATTCCGTACAAAAATCGTATGCCACGCATGTTGGATCTGTGTTTACTGGCCCATTAATAATATTTTGATACGAGTCGAATCCGTAAAGCTGAGCCGAACAATAACAAAGTGGCCTGACTGAACTATGTCGGATCTTCGATTTAGAAATGATTGGGTTTCTGCCCACGCAAAACAGAAATGTTTTCGACCAAATGGAATATATGTGAGGTAATGCATGTATTTATTTTATGACGTTATCCCGGAATCGACGGTGATGACGATTTCAAGATGATCGATTTACTCATATCAAAAACTGCCTGCATTTTGAATAATAATCAAGAAAAACTAAACGGTACCCTATACCAGGGGTTCTCAAACGGCGGATCACGACCTAACAAGGTGGTGGCAAGATATGGTGGGGAAATTATAAAAACGGTTATTGCTGTAGTTTGTTATTGAAAAAAGAATATGTTTCAGCGCCTACTATTTACAACTGAAGAAAAGCAGGTTAGGTTATCGCTTTTCATTTTGCGCGAGAAGTGGTTATGAAATCATATTGTGTTGTACGTTGCTGTATTCACAATTAAAAATGGATTCGTATACAGAGTGTACTTTAGTTTCAGCCCGTATAAAATTATAGAGTTGATGATGTTTTCTAAAAGACGAAACATCGCAGAAATATTCTGCTTACGTTCTCGTGTTGTCCTAAAAAAGTGGTCACAGCAAAGTGCCAATTGTTTTACATTTCCTTTGAAAATAAAGCTAGGAGAAAATAAAACAAAATTTTCAAATTTCTGTTTTTCTCTTATATCTCCAAAACTACTCGGATGCCATCTAGGGATGGGAACTACAATGCCAAATGTCAACACAACAATGTTTTTCTTACCAGCCACAGGGGGGTAAAAAATATTCTGGAATCGCTGCCTAATAAAAAAAGTACAGGGAATGATGAGGTTTTATCGAACTTGTCAAATAATGTTTTGATATTATATGTGAACCAATTGCGCACCTAATAAACTATGTATTTCTTTTGGAGGCTATCCTGATCTTCTTGAAATCGCACTATTGATTCCGATATTGAAAAGTGGCGATTGCACTAACATGGCGCCCAGTCGCTATTTTGAAAGTTTCATCTGTCAATTTCGCTTCTAAATGAAGTATTCATGCATTAAATTCATCCCGAATTTCAATTTTTTGAGTTGACCAATACAAAAAATAAAAGGGGGGAGGACGTTGAAGAAATGCACTGTATATTCCCGTTTACTTCATCAGGTTAGGTTGTTGAAGTATTATTCAACAACAGCCGATTTTCAGAATATTGCTTACCGTTGATAGGCAATAAATAACATTTAGTTATTTCAGTTATTCTAAGATATCGTTAACTTTTGTTGATATCTCTCGTCATACCTATTTCAACTGTAGAAATCTGAATTTATGTATTCGGAATAGGTATACGTGCTGTTTCGGCTGAAAGCCAGTTAAACGTCAGCCACGTTTTCATGTTTCTAATAAACTTCTGAGCATTTCAATTACTGAATGTAATCAGATGTCTCGTAAATTCGTCGCATTTAATGGAAAACTTTATTTGCTCTCTCGCGTCAGGACAATTAAATTTTTTCAGGGTGGTCTAATCGCACTAATATCAACAGTAAGAAAATGTTAGTTGGAGGTTTCTTCCTCTAGAAATCTCTAAAACCGTCCAGAATGTTCTACAGTATTCAAGAGCATTCAACTAGATTCTCGAACATACTGGAATATTCTGAAATGTTTGAAAATAATCTGGAGCATTCGGGAACATCCCAGGTCGTTGAAGAACATTTCAGCGCAGTCTCTGATGCTGTGGAATATTCTGGAATATTGTGGCCCATTAGAAATCTATTTTGTTTGGCTAGGTATAGCTACTCATTCCTAGGGGTATATATATTTGAAGTTTATCCTTTTATTCGAACTACCATACAATGTCTTATAGTACGGTTTGCATCATATGGACCTTTTTTTCGTTAATGGCTCATTTAAAGTTTTCTTTGCTGCTTCAATTTCTGCTTCGTTCGAGTTGAGAAATAACCTTAAACATTTTAGAGGAAATTCGAATGTCATTTTTTTCTGTAAGGTTTAAAAAGTAGGGATATTTCTCAAAACATTGAAATAATTTCCTGAAAAAAAATTTAAATGCATTTTTCAGCTTTTATGAAAAATTTCACCCTACCAACCATTTTAACCTCACACAGGCTCTGGTTGCATCAAAAGTGAACAAATTTCTCATCAGATCGGACTTCCATTGTCTAATATAATATAAATTGATTTGAAATCATAGAAAGAATCTTGTGAAAAATTAAAAACATTAACCGAAAAATAACAATTTTATTAAACAAACAACTGAAATTATAAAGAAATAACATGCAAGCAACAACCAAAAAATGAAAAAAAAAATATTAATACGAGCTGAAAATAAAAAAAAAATTAGCAAGAAATGAAAGTTAAAAATTAAAGGATTCCAATCCAAGTTACGTCACGACGTTTCGATTGTTAGTATCCACAATGGTCTTTGGGTGATAACTGGATTTATCCCTCCGAGACCCGACTATTTATAGGTCATTCGAGTGCTTTCACCTATCCCCTCTGGGAAGAGGGGATAGGTGAGAGGGATCTCAACGCTTCATTGGTTTTAACGGGACATGACCGTTTGGCGGGAGGTGGTCGATTTCCGCTTGATTAGAGGTTTCCATATTTCACATATCTCTACTTCAGCTTGGCTAAATGCGTTGTTGGAGAACAAATACGCAGCTTCTTTTAATTGTCTCCTGAGCCAGTGTTCCTCCTTGTGCACGATTTCAGCTTGAGACCACTTGATGTTATGTTGGTGAATCCAAACATGCTCTGCTATTCCTGATTTGTTGGTTTCTCCTCGCTGTATGTTTTTCTTGTGCTCGACAATGCTAACTTTCAATGGCCTCTTAGTTTCCGATTCTTGTTCTTCAATTAGGCAGGCTAGATGGGAAACTGATCAAACCATATACTTTTCGAGGCTAAAATCTCCGAAAGCAAACAATTAAAATTTGGAGAGAAAAAACATCACCAATGTATAGAGTACACAGTTATTTGTCAATCAGTATAAACCATGACACTACACGAGCTACAAAAACACAAAACGGACAAATCTTTTGGAACAATATAGAAACTCAAAAACTTCAATGAATCGCATAACATATCTGGGGTTGATTCTGGTAGTCTGGAAGTATCATATTGTATGGCCCACCTTCTCATTTCTAGTTTTCTGGTGGCAAGCTGTCTGACCGCACTCAAGGAGCTAAGTACCCAAAATATGGTCACTCTAACTTGGGTTCCCGGATATGCGGGTCACAAGGGAAATGAGGAGGCAATGTTCTAGCCCGTGAAGGTACATCCAAGGCTATGATCGGCTCAGAACCCTTATGCGGGGTAGAGAAAAGATGTATAAAGATATCCATAGATTCATGGATGCATGCCGAATTGATAGATTGGTGAAATAAGCTTCCAGGTATGACGCAGGCGAAAGAGTTCATAAAGAAACCATTGCCCAGATTTACGGAAGACCTGAAGGTTGTAAGGTTCTATTAACGGAGCATAGCCGCATCATGAAACATATGAGCAACATGGGTCTGACAGAAAAAACCTAATGCAGGTTATGTCAAGAAGAGGAGGAAACCGCACTGCATGTGCTTTGTGAATGCGAAGCGATAGCAAGGCTGAGACACGCAAGATGCGGAGAAGATAAACCAGAGGCTGCCAAGTATATGACGGGGTCAGTGTCAAGGCTATGACAATGAGCTCTAACAACCAAGTAGCATCACAATAGATCTGAAAAAGTCGCAGTCAATCAGACCATGGGCAAGCTCCCTGACAATCTAATCTAATAGCCCACGTTGCATAGTAAAGTTGTTACTTTCCACTCAGATTCAAAATATCATTTCCAGTTGTCTGTTACTGCGTCTGAGACGTAATTATTAATTAATTCAGCATTCAACCGACATTATTGCATCGCTTCTGTGCGGCAAAATCGTCCTACAGGAAAGAGTAAACGGTAAACGTCGTAGTTCCGACTTCCTGCGACCGAACAATCATTTTTGCAGAGAGTTATGGTGTTTTCATTCATGAACTCGCATCAAACGAATGAGTTTGTGCCGTGAATATATTACGGGACATTAACCAAATCGTATCCGGCTTTTTCTTAACCAAAACTTCCGCACTCGGATTGTAGCGACCACGTCCATAAAAAATCCACTGAGTGAGATTATGGATGTGAGGCGACTGGAGTAGGTTCAGCTCGTCAAATCTACCTGTGCCTCTGAATATTTGATGCGCAGTAGATCGGCCGGCGGAGTGGGATGAGAGCTCGTTAACATCGAGGAACTCGTGTAGTGAGTGTTAATGTTAGTAAACACTGAACGTAGGAAACTAACTTATTAGATCCTTCCTGGGAAACGTAACAATATTGTTGATAAATATTTAGGATGGCGTATAACTATTGTTTTGATATAGGGCCTTTCATTGGGTCTATTTTGATGAAACAATTTTTCTATTTGCACCTGTTGTTGAATGCTAAACCGTCCATGGTGATTTTGCAAAACATACTGAATAAATGACAACTAATTTGACAGATCTAGCTTTAACAAGATGGCCGTTATCAATTGTCAAAGTTCAGAAATCTCTGTTGAAAGACCCAATTGACAGGGGCCATGAGCTTTAATGACGGTAATTGATTCCTATATTTCATTATTCGATAACCTTTGAAACATGTTTATATTATTATTCCGAGGATTCCGCTTATCGTGACAAGGTACCATTTGTTCAAAACTTTACGCAGTACGACTAATTATGGTACTAGGAATGATGAGCACTTTTTGTAGTACTTGTAATCAGTAGTAATTATTTGAAAATTAGTATCTTTATGAAAGAACTTTGATTCTTGTTACTACTGTTAGTGAGATCAAACTACCAAGTTTGTTTGTGATTCTATTTTTCCAACAAGGTGTGTAATGTTCGCTATTTGCTTTATTCAGTTGAAAATAAAAAAATAATTGATGGATGTAGTCGTTACTACGTTGTAGGAAATCGTCATGAAAAATGTATTTGTAACTAACGTTACTGAAATTGTCCTATATGGACATTTTCAAACAAACTTCCAAAATATCGACTACACTATCTCCATTAGGGTTATTTTTCGCAGCAATATAATGACTTTTCCTTACCTGTATCACTCAAGCAATCAGTCAAAAATGTGCTTTATTATCGAAAAAAAAAAATTCGTATCAACAAAGCTTAAATAAACAAAAAAAAATCAATTCACAGTAACAATGGAACAATATAAATTCTAACGCTACATGTAGATAGGACATAAGATTCTACAAAGCAGTTAAAAATTGATTTACATATAGATAAAATAAATAAATAGGTCGGTTCGATCTCAAGGGTTCGGGTACTCAAAATCTGTCTTCAAGATATTCTTCCCAGTTATAATATGCTTTCGTGAGTAAAAGTTCCTTTACATGTTTTAGGTTTTTTTTTCACCGTAGTGTGCGCTGGTCAGGCCCTATCCCCCGAAGCCCCAATACATTCAAATGGTAGATGACTGAATATCTACAAACTCTCAAATATTATGGATCTTTCTGTTAATGTTGAAGTTGGCTTTCGCCGAGGTATATTGGCATTTTGCCGGGTGTTATATATTCTTTCGAAAAGGAAAGTATTTTTTCTCATTTGACTTAGACATATTGATTCTAGAATGAAGATGCAGTAGATTGTTAGTATTCTATTCTTTATGAAGAGTGGTCTAGAGTGGTCCAAACGCTTGGCTCTACATATACAGTTGGTCCACTAAGTCTGCAACAAATGGGAAACTTTTTTTATTATCGATTTCTCAGAAAATTTTATTCTTGACAAAAGTTGGTGCATGTTCCAAAACTATACTAAATATACCTGAAATGGCTTTATGACAAACACCATACAGTATAGGCCAAAAAATATGAAGTTCGTTCAAGAGTAAAGTACCCTTATTTCAAATAATATAGAAATGTGTTGACGAGAAAAGATGCTTAGAATCAAAAGTTATGTTCAGATACGAAGTCATGGCCTGCTATTCGAATTTTTTTCTTTTGGAAAATTTTCAATTAATACCGCCGTATGTTACATATTTTTACTATTTTGATTTAATAAGTATTTGAAGCGGCCACAATCAAATCAGTTTAGAGTATTTTTTATCAAATCAAAGTGTATCTGTAAAATTCACTTAGATTTGTATTTTTTTAGGTGACCGTCAACTTCATGTGTGTTGCAACGATATTTAACAGAACTCTAGAATAAAAAAAATACTCTTTTTAACGAGGCAAATACTTTAAATACTTTACTAACTAAATGTTCATATATAAACTGTCAATAAAAGTATAAAATTTCTTTCATTCTGACAACAATGCCTCAACTAGAACATATATTAAAAAATAATCCAAAATCTATCGCGAATAGCCATGAACAAAAAACACATACGCCCTAAAACAATACTGTAGTTTGATAGTGTGGCATCTTAAAACTTGCCTGTATAACGTTTTCATATTTGTCCTTAATTAAAAATGTCTCGCCAAAATTATCAACCTTAACTGAAAAGGCAGAATTAGTTTTAATCTGTGATGATGATTATAAAGCAATGCGCGAAGCTGCAAATATTTTCAACGAGCGGCATCCAGACAAACAAATTTGCTATTCAAGTGTAGGTACAATTTTAAAGAATTTCAAACAGACCGGCTCACTAGAATATAAACATAATACGGAGCGTACGAAACCTGTATGCACAGAAGAAAACCAGCTTGACGTACTTCAAGTAGTAGTAGAAAATCCTTGAAAGTCCACCCAAGAAATTGGTGACTATACAGTTATAAAAAAACCTTTGTGAAGCGTATTCTCAAGAAACATAAGTACCTTGCCTACAAACCTACATTCATTTGTACATTTCAAGAAAGAGACTATGATTTGAAATATAATTTTTCCATGTGGATTCAGAGTGAAATAAAAGAACAACGAGATTTTCATCGTTGTATTCTGTTTGGAGATGAATCTACTTTTACAACGAATGGGGTTGGTTCTATCATCACAAAATTGCAGATGGTGGTCAGATGTCAACCCAAATTTTATTATTGTCAACAAAAATCAATACAATCAGAACACAAACGTTAGGTGTGTTATATTGAATGATAAATTAATGGGTCCATTTTTTTCGCGAGAATTTCAATGGTGACTGGTACTTGAACTTTTTGGAAATTGAAATAGGAGAGTTTTTGGATGATATGGTATTAGAAGAACTGCAAAAGTTATGGTTCCAACATGACGGATGTCCTGCCCATTCTACTAAAAATGTTTCTCAGTGGCTGAATAGGACATTTCGTAATAAATGGTAAGCACGAAATACTGATCCTCGATGACCTTCTCGTTCTCCAGACCTTACACCTCTAGATTATTTCTTATGGGGATATTTAAAATAAAAAGTCTACAGAGATTGCCTCTTTAATAATGTTGATGAGCTTGAACATACAGAGACGCTTTGGTAATTTTTATTGTTAGCACCTGTTGTCAAGTTGCCTACTGTATTTTTCTGTACTATCGCTTATTGGTTCTTTTTTGTTCAAGGCTATCCGCAATAGATTTTGACAGTTTATTCATATGAACATCATATATTTAGTAAAGTATTTGCCTCATTGAAAAGAATATTTGTTTTATTCTAGAATCCTGTTAAATATCGTTGCAATAAACATGAATTTGACGGTCACCTAAAAAATACAACTCCAAATAAATTTCACAAATACACGTTAATTTGATAAAAAATACTTCAAACTGATTTGATTGTAGCTACTTCAAATACATATTGAATCAAAATAGTAAAAATATGTATCATACGGGGGTAATTCGAAATTTTCCAAAAAAAATAAATTTTGAATAGCAGGCCAGGACTTCGTATCTGAACACAACTTTCAATTCCAAGCAACTTTTCCTTTCAACATATTTCTCTATTTTTTTAAATAAGGGTACATTACTCTTGAACGAACTTTTTATATTTTTCGGCCTATCCTGTATGGTGTTTGTCATAAAGCCATTTAAGGTACACTTGGTATAGTTTTGGAACATGCACCAACTTTTGTTGAAAATAAAATTTTCTGAGAAATCGCTAATAAAAAAGTTTCCCGTTTGTTGCATACTTAGTGGACCACACTGTATACATTCCATTCAGAAGGGAGAACTGCAAGTAAAATGATTCATGTCCTGCTGATTTGCAACATAAATTCAGAAAATGAATTTTTCTGGGCTATCTAAGTTCTCTCAATTTTTGATCTTCCCTCGTATGAAGTAAAATTCTGAGTGAAAGCGGTTTCATACGATTCAGTCAATTTCTGGGATTTATACAGTGGGCAAGATATGTAACACCATTTGTCATTCTTGAAGATTAACTGAGACAGCTGAGTTATTCAATTTGTATGCAAGTGACATTAAAAGCATACAACTTTTGAATTGTTACAAAAATGAATAAAATCGAATGTTGCATGGGCAGCAGGGTCGCTTGAACTGGTTGCATGGGCAGCAGGGTCGCTTGAACTGGTTGCTTGAATTGGTAGAGTTTGTTGACTTTTTAACATATGAATTATACAGACGCAGATTACGAATTTACGCTTCAACAATCCTCTATTATGCATTTTACAAACTTTACATTTGATTTGTAGTAGAGTTCGATTGAAGATCGACCTGTCGCACGTCTATGCGGAATTAAGTCATAGTACAGCCATTTTTAATTTTCGATTTGAGTAAACTTATTTGACTTCATTAATAAAAAGCTGTGTTCTCCACTCAAGTTACTTCATTCCAGTTTTTTCGTTGAAAAGTTTTAAATAATTATTTCGGTGAAATAGTCAGTTGGACTTATTTTCTGTCTACAAGTCAATACTTGGTTTGAATGATTATTTTTAATATTATTAGTGATTGCAAAAAATCGGTTGTTTTAAAATTGTTTCTATAATTTTCTCATCAACAGTGAAATACATACAGTTTTTTAATCAAATATTTTGTTTTTTGTAACACAACTATTTTGATTCATGATGAATTCTACTCATGAAATAAAAGAGGTATTTTCTGAAAAGTCTATACCTATTTGTTGAATTTCAGAACCAAAAAAATATTTTTCAGTTGAAGTTTGAGTAGATTACAAAAAGTTAAATGAAAATATTATTTTGAAAACCCTTAAATCAAGTTAATAAATTACCTCAAGGCATAAATAGGTCTGACTTTGAGTTAGTTTTAAGTTGTTCTTGAATATGTATTATCAAACCAATGTATTGATGTAATGTTTGACTTAGAGTTAGATTTGAGTTGTCCTTGTATATACATTATTAAACAAATATATTACTGTAAAGTAAATGTAATTTTTGTATATTAGGATTTCCTTCCTATTCAAATGAATTCATTCACACCATTCAAAGCATTCATTTAGTAATTGTGAGTTTCTAAACTTTGCAATTCTATTATTACCCGTGTCAAAACTTCAGTGATTTCTGAATCTATTATTTTTTTAATTTCTATATTATTTATTAGCATACTCTGTTTTTTTCAGATTATTTCGACATTCTTATCGTAAAACCTTCATACGAGTAAGTCAACACATCACAAAATTAATCTAACGATTACAGTAGAGCTCTAGTTAGTTACCATTCAATATTGAGTATTAAAATCTGTTATGTACTTATGAAATGATAATTTCTACTAAATCAATCTTCAACTCACACCGATTCACGCTCGACCAAATAAACCCAGTTTCTCAACCAAGCCAATTAGTTTATATGATGAGTGATCTTTCAGGTCAGATGGCCATACTGTGCCAACCCGATTCGGC
Source organism: Leptinotarsa undecemlineata (assembly GCA_015342065.1). Lineage (NCBI taxonomy): Eukaryota > Metazoa > Arthropoda > Insecta > Coleoptera > Chrysomelidae > Leptinotarsa > Leptinotarsa undecemlineata. Next base: position 3,861 of record WOGP01001545.1, on the reverse strand, counting down.
AACACTCAGTCTTCCGACAGTGTGTCGCATATCATTATTATGACAGAGACCTGTGAGAAGGCCTATTAAACATCGTAGTTCATCCGTAGTGTAGTTCCAGCAACTGTTTGGTTTCAAGCTTCGGAGGTGAATGAACGCCTTGGAGTGTGCCGATCCAGGAAGATGTTGACTGAAGTCCATGAATCTTTCTGCTACCCAGGCATTGAATGTTTGTTTAGCAAAGCCTTAAGCGATGTCAGTGACAGGTTGTGGTCAAATAAAGCTGCTTGCAGCATGTTCTTTTGCAAGGGAATCAGCAAATCCATTGGGTTCCAGGCCATTGTGGCCAGGAATCTACACCAGAGAAAATTTGTCTTCCTATTGAAAACAGTCGTTTTTGGCTATCTGCTACCAATTTAGATGTTGCCGTTAGGAGCCAAGAGCTTCCAACGCCACTTGACTGTTCGAAAATATTTTTATTGGTTTGTAAATGAGATTGAATTCTGCCAATCTCTCCGTACACAATGGGCTCATTCAATATTTTTTTTATTTCATAATTTGAAAGTTTATGTTTCAAATAGTACATTTGCAAAAAATCAGAATTTTCACTACTTATCTTCCCCCTTAAATTAATTGTTGAATGTGGCGTTCACCGAAACGGGCCGTGGTCAAACTTGACGTCACATCAGTCGACTCGGCGACAAGGGAGTGCTGGCGGATAAGCGAAATACGTGTGCTAAAGCCGTAGAAAACAAGTTGTTTTTTGTTTACTGCAGTGTGTCAACTGCGTGAATATGAATAATAATGAAAAATGACGTTACAGGTATTGCATCATTCGTGAATGCAAGCATTCTTCGGTAACTGCACACGAAATTTATATTTTACAGTTACGAAAGTAGTGGCAGCGCGCTATGCGGAGGGCCGACTTTGTATCTGCCAAGGGGACGCATTTTTGTTGAGAAGATCATTTTAATGCATCAATGATAATGAACAATGAAAAAAATTATACTTTACTCTGAGCACTACTTTGAATTTTAGACCGAAACAGACTTAGAAAATTACATGTATATCAAAACTATGAAAGTGGGAAAAATTATTTTGAAACCAGGCATAATTCCGCATATATTTGAATGCCACATTGAAGGACCGACGGCCCGGCCCATAAATCTAGAGCTCCACCGTTTGTTCAATAAAAGGAAAAACAAAATTTGTTGAATAATTGTAACGAAGATATCGCTGAAAATCAAATTATGTGTGATGAAGCAGGTACACAGGAAAATACATTTGATATTGGAATTCAAGTTAATAAACAGGATTTTCGAAAATCAAAAGCTAAACATACCATCGAAAAAGAAATTGTTCCAAAAACATAGAAAATAAAGAAAGTATTGGAAAAAATTACTAACAAGTTTCCCCGAGGACAGTGAGAGTTTGAGTACATCCAGCGGCGGCTCGTTAGAGTAGGCAAGGGAGGCTAAGCCTCCCCATAAAATTTGAGGCTTTTCATCGCAACAAATCAAAAGATCTAAAAATGCTTGAGTATCATTTTTTCACCATTCATTTTTAATATAAATTCATAATATGCCCGAAAAAACACTATCACTCACTACGTAGTACGTACCACACTGTATCATGCATCAACAAAACTCAAACGCACCGCCCATGAAGTAATAACGAATATACCATCAACTCGAAATAATAAATGTCATACGTTGCAAGGGAGCCAAGCCTCCAACCGCTTTAAAAAACACAGGTTCCACGAGATCGATCCAACCAGCGATATACGTCACGATTTGTAATTTCAGAGGAGGCCCACCTCCAGTTGGTCTCCGTCAGTGTATGACTGCGTTTGTTTCTTTCTTGTTTCTTGATAATATTTTTTATTTTTGTATAAAACAGGCAGTATTATATTATAGCAGTGCTTTTTGGAAATATTTTTAATGTATTTTCAAAGTGTTTTCTTTGAATTTCTCATACCCACAAACAAGTGGAGTTCTCCACTTCGTGGGTCTAACCTGATTTATTCACTATATATACTTTATCCATTGTATTACTTCTGTATTATTTCAAAAGGTGAATAAATATTATTATTATAATATAATTATTCAAGGCCTCAGTTACTTTTGAAGTTAGAGTGAGTATAGCATCTTGGGTTGACATTTTTTCTCTAAATCCGAATTGATTGTTGGAAATCAGATTGTATTTATCAAGGAAAGAGATGTACTTTGATAATTTCTTCAAAAATTTTCGAGAGATGAGTGACTTATGAGATAGAACGATAATTTGTGATAATAAATGTGTCCCCTTTCTTGAATAGTGGAGTAACAATTGTTTGAAATCACAGGGGGTAACACCTTCATCCACACATCGGTTGAGAATATAAGTAAGGGAATCTAGAATGTAATCTGATATTGATTTTATATTTTCTGCTTTCAAATAATCACAACCCACTGCCTTATTATTTTTAAACTCGAAAATTGTATTTTTAAGTTCCGTCGAGTCAATTAGTTGAAAGAGGAAAGAATTCAAGATCGATGTTCTTTCGATTTCGAAATTTATGTTGTTTGGAATCTTGCTAGCAAGAACTCTAACTGTTTCTACAAATGCTGCATTGAATGTATTTGCAATTAGCGTTTCATCGGTTAATATCTCATTGTGTGTGGAATGTTTTATTTTATCTATTACAATTTTGTGTCTTTTTGTCTTAGATATTTGTTGAGTGACGTCCCATAGCATTTATGAAATATTACATTTGTCGATTTGTTTTTTATAATAGTTGAATTTAGCTTTTTTGATCAAAGATGTTAGCTTGTTTCTATAGTTTTTTATTCTTTCTTTAGATCCTCATCATGATCATGCTTTTGTATGTTGCTAAAGATAATGTTATTTTTTGTTGAGAGTGTAATAATCCATCCGTTAACCAGGGTGCTATTTTGGTATTTTTTCTGCGAATCTGACGTTTATCTGTACATGTTTCTAGTGCTTTTATAGTTATTTTGATGAAATTTTTTGTTGCAGAGTCTGGTGTCGGTACAATGTATACATATTCCCAGGAAATATTGCTGAAGACGTTGTGTATTATGTTCATGAAATGAACATTTTTCTAAAAATTATAACTGTCAAGAATAACATCCTATTGTAGTTGGGGATTTTTTAGGAATATGATTGTAGATTGTGATTATGTATAGATTGTAGATATCGATTTCATTCATACGACCTCAATCAATCACTTTCATCTTGAACAATATATTTTGTCTAATGGATTTTGATGATAGGCCTACTGAAAAGAGTGAACGTCACTACAAAATGATATCGCCGGTCCTTCAATGATAAGTATTTTTTTATATTGCATGAAAAAAGTGTTAAAATCTTTCTATTTCCGTGAAAAGGGGTACCTATTGGAAGTTACATTAAAGTTGTAAGCAAATGCTTGCGATACAAAGGCAGTTTTGTGTAAGGGTTGAATGGTATGAAAGGGTTGGGAAACCTAAAATTTCTGTCAGGGATCAATGTTTATATAATATTTTGAATTTTTCAGAAAGCCTATCTATTTATACAGTGCATTCCATTTAAAATGAGCCTTCCCGAATAACTTTTGGAACAATGATTTTTCGGAAAAAACAGGTCAACAATGAGCTTGTTTCATTCTATGGAAAATGGATACTGGTTTGCTTATAGACTGATCGAGTTAGGGATATATTATACTCTTCAAGCCTAATCGGTCCCAAAATTTCTTTTTATTTGCAGAAATAAAGATAATTCGAAAAGCAAGAATTTGAATTGGCCGCGTATCTGTTGACCAATAAAATTGATTATGTCTAGAACGGAGTTGCCGACTGTATTGGCTTTCAATATCCAATCACAGATCTGATGATCCAATTT
>WOGP01001544.1:0-18769 GCA_015342065.1 Leptinotarsa undecemlineata | reverse complement strand
TTCTTGTTCAGGTACACGTCTGTGTGTTGGTTTCCTGTACACTCCTGTACGCTAGAGTCCCTCGAGTTTTTCGTTCCATTGTAAATTTGATTTTTTGGGTCGAGAGATTTTAGATATAATAGAAATTCGTCTCTTCACCACCTAACCATAACAGGAACGTATCATAACGGAGCCAAAAATATGGTTCCACGGTCGTTTACTCTAAAGCCCGTTATTCTGAATTTTCCACCGTTTACCACCGCCAGACTTAAGGGACTGCCTATTGCGGAACTATCCGTTTGAAAAAACATAATTTCACTGAAAATAAGTTGATGATAAACAGAGATCATTGAAGCTCACTGGTATGTTTCTAGGACTTAAGTTATTATTTCTATTCTTTTCGAAAAAGTATCCCGAATCCTTAATAAATGGCTCTGTATTTTCTATAAATGGCTGCAGTAGGGTTGTCAAGTATTTGGTCAGCTCATGAGTTGGTGAACCTATCGCATTTACGATAAGTCTAAGTGGCACATTCCCTTTATGGATTTCTGGTGAGCCATATAGACGTGGCGTAAATGCTTTGGATATTTGTGTGACTTTTTCGTGTTCTCTTCAAGACTTGATGACCGTATAAGAAAGTTCATTTTTCGAATCCCGACTGAGTCTTTTATATGTCCCTGGAGAGGATAAGGCGACAATTTCCTCATTATAATCCTTGATGTTCATCACGTCGATGATGATGACGTTAACATCATGACCTGACCCAGTATCATTTTTGACACTACTTCTTCCTTCATCGTGAATGAAGCATGATTAGTGTTAAAAAAAAGCTCAACTTTCACACTCAACGAATATTCTCTGTAAACACGAATAATGTAATAACGAAAATCTGCTATTCCATTTTTTTACATGTTACGTTTCAGTTGATTCACATTCATTTAATGTAATTTTCCAACGTTAGCGAAAAAGAATTTTCGCGTTTAATTGCTGCAAATTGTACAAACATTAGTTAAATTAAATTTCTGTTTCATTAAGCGCGAAACTGGCCTAAACCTACACTAATGTTCGTTTGTTCGTTTCTCTAAATAGCGGAGTTTCAGTTTGAATAAAGAGGAAAAAGTATATTTTACTCTAATCTAACACAAATATTGACAATTGCGCGGAGTATTTTCAATAAACCAGAATTATCGAACTAAATAAGTTATACTTACTTCCACATTGTATCGGTGAAGACGTGTGCTATCTGAACGTAAACGTTAACTATATCACGATGAACATACTTAAAATCTAACGTTTAAAGGTTGCACCTCGTTAATTAGTAGCTCGCAAGAAATCCGACCTCGGAGGCTCTCGTAGAGGGTGACTGTTGGTTCAACTGACAAAAAGACAATAACCGCCTTTTCCTTAATTTTTGGAGGGGTTTTCAATTTTCTACAATCCTAAAAATAAGTAAATCAATAGAAAATCTGCTCTAATGTAATGAAGAGAGGACTGAAAATTTCAGCTCATGAAGTTTATAAACATCTGAAGCGATCAATTAGTTATATTTATGAATTTTGCTTATGAAATAAGATTCATTGAAGTTCATTGAAAGCGGTGTATTTTCAGGGGCAATTAAGCTTTTACCTTTCTCTGATGGAATGTCTTGTCGAGAAACTTCAAAGCACACCATTGATATTAATAGTGGAATTCAATTCCAAAACGAAAGTTCAGACTTCTAGATAGTAATAAATATACTTTAATATTTATACGAAATTAGCTGTTTCCAAAGGGTTTCAGTTTGTATTTGAAATTACTTCTATGTATGATCTATACATCTTTGAAAGGAATAACCAATAAATACTTCGATTGAAAATATGTAATTTCTTTTTTGCAGATAGCTTTTCTTTCCCAAACAGACTCAGTTTCGGAATAAATAAAAATGATAACACTTCAATGCAATGTCTGACTACCAACAGCCAAGCAAGAAATTTTACCCACATTTTTATTGCATAGAAGTGGCTAATTAGAATACAATTTGTCGAAATGGCTTCCTACTAATTTTCAAAGAAAAAGCTAATGTGTCCCCCTCATGTTTATGATAAAATGTATTTTATTTGATGTACATAACTCGACTTCATACCTGACGAATGCTTCAATTCACAGTTATGTGAATTGAGTTATGAGAAATCAAACAGAACACCAGTGACCAAACATTCCATAATAGTGAAAGATATGCTAAGAGTGTTCACTAGAAATTCACCACTGCTCAAGACCTTCATCTGCTACATATGAGTCATCTAACTTGTTTGTTTCTTCTGACTCTACAGAAAACTTTATAACCTTGGGCTTGCTCGCCTCGTGTGATCTAATGTCCACATAAAACATGACAAGAAGTTTCTATTCCTTTATGGCATTACCTTCATCTATTCCTCAATGGATAGTGTCCAGTTGAAATCCGTGTAATTCTTCTGAGTGAATCTCTGCTTTTCCGAAAGATTTTTGTAAAAGAGGGTGCTGCAAGCAGTTTCATCGGACCAGAACCTGTCATTTGCATCGCTTTAGGCTTTGCTAAACAAAGATTCAACACCTGGATAGCAAGAAGATTTATGGCAAAATATTCCAGGATTGGCTCACTCTAAGGCGTTTATTCACCCTTCGAAGCTTGATACCAAACAGTTGTTGACTGCAGTAGGGATGAACTACGATGTCTAACAGGCCTTCTCACAGGTCAGTGTCATTTGAATCATCATATATAGAGACTTGGACTGTCGGAAGACAGTGTGTGGCGCCTGTGTTTGGAAAATGATGAAACAGCAGATCACATACTTTCTGCCTGCCCCGCTGGGGACCATATTGAGTTTTCAGAGTTCAACAGAGCCGTACTCTCACCATCTGACCTGGAAGACCACTCACCATACAAACTAATCGGCTTTGTTAATATGCTGGGTTTATTTGGTCGAGTGTGAATAGAGTGTGAGATGTGATAGTCGAATAGACCCACTTAATTTCGACCTAACCTAACCTTTATAAAGGTTTTTTCTTGTGTGTTTCCAGGTAGGTATATTTTCCCAATACTCTTCATGTTTCTTGTAGACCGACTTCTCAGTTTGGACCTGTACCAAAGATTTTGGAAGCATTACAGCTGATTCATTACCTATACAGTGTGTCTAAGGGCCAGCATTGGATAATCGAAAGTCATAAGGGATACAAAATCGGTTAAATTAGGAGACAGTGATCTATAAGAATGTCACAGAATCACAGGGCCTGTTTCATCTGCAATAATGTGTAATGTGCTGCAGAAAAAGTGAGATATCATCGCACTCTGAGAAGGTACCATTAAAAAGTCACTATCGAATAGATAAACAACATGGTTATATCAACATATTCTACTTGAATCAACTACCATCGAAAACGATGTTTTCATTGATACACAGAAAGACGAATTGGAAAAATATTCACTTCTGGTTTCAAATTGTCAGAAAATAGTGTGCCAGGTTCTGTTGCCAATAATTTCAAATGTTCCAAACTCTTGGGAATCGATCAAGTTTGCAGGCTCCTACAGCAAGTCGAAGTATCGAAGGCGAAGGGCGCAAGCAAAAAAGTGTACCCGCATAAAAATATATTTTCGCTCTTTTCGTTAGTGTATACATCATCCCCAAAGAGACACATCAAAATATTATAATCAATTGGATCCATTTTCAAGTGAGCTTATGTTTGATTATACCTTGCAATGTCTAGGAGTACTTAAAACACATGTCCAAACAAATACAGTAATATTATGAATTATATCAATTAACATTTATAAAAAAAATTGTTTTGATAACATGTTGCATTTCTTAACCATGAAGATGCACAACACTATTGAGAAAACTACACATTATTTGAATATAAGTATGGTTTTTTCTTCAAGGGGAAGATGATCACTTGGTGATCAAAACTGTTTTGAGCTTCCTCTGTTTAAATAATGGTTTGGTGTTGGAGGAAGATCAAAAATGTTTTGATCTTTCTCTTGAAGATGATCACTTGGTGATTGAAACACGTGTCGATGTGTTAAATTAACGGTTAGGTATTGGAAAAAAACTCCAGTAATATTTATTATTACAAAAAAGGTTCCAAACAATGCATCACAAATATACATAAGATTTGAAGTTTATTTGAAGATTATGATAAAAGAAAATGAAATCTCTGTCTTTTCTACTGGCTGAATTATAATTATATAAAGTAAAGGAGCATTTAACCTACTAAAATTTAAAGTACCTAATTTTGAAATTGGAAAACCGGTTAAGGTATTGAATCATAACACTACCAATTATGTCATATCTTCAGTTTACATTATCATTATCAATATATTAGGAAAAAGTGATAAATTTCACTAGTATATTTCCTTATGAGTTTTTTATCGAAGCAACGATCTGTTTGTGAAATGAATGAAGTTTCACTTAAAATACACCTATATAATACCACACTTGCTGGAATTATTACAATATTCCAATGTTCTTAGACTGAAAACATGGAATTGAATATACTACATCTGATAATAAAAGTTTTATTCTGAGTTTTGAAAAAAATCAAAGAACTGTTTCAGTTGCTACTTTTTCATTGTTGAATTCATTAAATACACGAACGTACGAATTAAATACACGACGTTCTGGTGTGATTTCTTCAACGAAGGACAAAGAGACAAACCATGATAATATACTGGTAAATTCTGTCAGTTATTGATCAATTAGGTATATGATTCAACTGGTTGATACTTCATTAAAACCTATTACAATGTATTCAAGTACAGTGTAGCACAACTAGCTGTGCCTCCGAGAACGATATAGAGGGATGGTAACTATTCACTACCAACTTTTATCAGGAAATACAATCGGGAAAAGAATTTTGATTTCAATGAACTTGGCAAGTGTTAACAACTACACTTATACCAGTAGGGAACGGAAACCCAGGTTCCTTCTTTTGTGTAGGTGGAATTGATACCTACGTACATTCTCATTAGAGATAAATGAATTGAGAGAAACTATAAAAGTGTTTTGGTTTTGTAAGTTGTTCACTTATTGGAAATTTCATAATAGAGTATGATGTTGATCAAATATAAAAATAGTAACCATTCGCCAATGCACATTTTATTTATAATTCATTCTTCTATCCCCTTTTTAGTGAGGGAAATGTGGGAAACTTTCGGAAGAAGGAAGAAAGCAATTAGGTTCGGAATAAACTCTACACAAATATGTGGTAATTTCAGATTCAAACTGAAATAAAACGCCCTCCCGAAACAACTACTTTCACCGGAAAATTGGATCACACGAAAAAAAAGTACTGTCAAAACAATATTTCAGATACTTCTAATTATTGAAAGAAATTCTCGAAATCCTCCAGTTGAAAACAATTTACTATGGATAAGAACAATCACAACTTTATTATGGAACTATTACATGGGGCGGTGTGAGCGATAAACAGTTAAACAGTCTGAACGTTATACAAAAACATATCTTGAATATCATATATGGTGAAAAAAGGACTTATTCAAAAAGAAATTTGGTTTTCATGGAGTGCGGGATTTTCAATATCAGTTATTTCCAAAATGCATGCGGACGAAATATTACGGAAGAAACTTCAACACCTATATATTACTGGGAACAAAGAATATACCGCCCTGGTACCAAGATGTTAAAAATCAGTCGGTCAAAGGCGTTGTAGCTAGATGGGCACGAAAATTTGGGATTCGGTACCAGATAGGATAAAACGCATAAGAAATAAAAATTAATTCGAAAAACAGAATGAAAACTAGTTGGTATATTCCGTGAAACCATCAATTAGTGAAATTGAAACAACATTACACTAGCTTGTTAACCTGTCAATTATTTTCAGCTTATTTGTCTATTTTTATTTATTTCCTCTATTCAACTGTCTATGCTCGAGCTGATTCAATATTATACTTTGTTTTATGTTTACATCACCAAGAATGAGTTGAACTAATTTTGTATATTCAGTTCCATTTTCAATAGGTTGGCCACACACAAGAAATTCTTCTGAAGTTTCTTCCGTGGTGTCTTATTTATTTAATTTTTTTCTCAATTATGTATTACTAATAGGTCACTTGAAATTGTATATTATGAATAAAATATATTTTATTATTTTTATTATTATTATATTAACAATGAATAACACGATTTTTTTTTATTTAGTCTGCACCCCCGAATATTCATTATATAATTGAAACAGTTTTTTTTAAACTATACAAAATACTGAAAGAAGATTTTTGGCTTTTTACTTCATCTTCATTCAACAAATTTAGAAACTTCCAAAGAATAAAAGAAAACATCTTAACAAAGATGTGTACCTCATGCATTGAAATTATTTTCAGAAACAAACTGGAAGACAGAGCCCCTCCGCAGTTTCTAACATTTCTTCTATGTAGATGGTGACGTGAAAAGCCAAAAGCTGTTTACCACTTCTAATCTGATTTTATTACAACAAATATTGAATATACCGAATTGTATTTGTTGAATCGGAGAGCTGTTTTATCCAACGGAAGTTTTTTTTTTGAGGAAAATCAGTTTTTATCGACCTTTTTTGGGTATTTTTACCTCCCACAATCTGAAAAATATGAAAATTAAAATTTAGAACTTTATGCAAGTAAAGAAAGGGCAAACTTTTTAGTTTATCCCGTTAAGTTACTGCTCAAAATCACAGTATTTTTCACATGTTGAGTCGGTAATTGTTGAGTTGGATGTTGTTGAATTTGTGAAGCTGTTTGTAGGGCTTGACTCTTTATTTTCTATTGCATTTATCGTTGAATCAATTATCATTATTGAATAGATACGGATGTCAACATTCCTTCAAACTACTTTTTCTTTTCTGAATATCCAGAACTCTGAACGTAAAATTGGAGAGATTGAAATCGACTCGTGTATAAAGTCAAAGTCATAATTTGTGTCAATCCATTTTTTCAGTTTAAGAGATATTCCAAATGTAAAATTTGCTGGAGTGACTTCACAGTTCTCCTTATTCAGTTGATTCTTCATTGAGAAACCATTAGTCCGAATAATACGAATAATCTTATCAAAGAGAACAGAATTTCCCAATGGAATCAACGGTTCAGCAACAATGTACCGCAAACCACCCTACAACATTATTCAGAATCCAACAAACCCAACCAGGGGGTCTGCCCGTCACATGCCTTGTCGATAGTGAAGAGAAGACACTTTCCCGCAGCATAAGTTATTACTGATTCACCAGCTGTTAATTCATCGTTCCTTCGCATTTTCCTCAACTGGCATCGCATCAATTCTCCCCAAGTCTGATTCCAACCACAATAACAACTCGTCCGGCACTAATACAACAGCTTTCCGCTGAAACACTCAAATTAATGTAATGTTATAAGCGGTACGAGATAAATCAGTGTCTCTGCTGTTGCTTGAAGGAAATAAACATTTGAGGGTGTATGAGAGAAGGGTAACTATGGAAACAAAATGAAATTTATTTGATTAATTTCCAAGATAAAAATTTCTTCGAAAAATAACATTCTGAAGAGAAAGGGAAAAAATTAAAGGTTAAGAACAATTAAGAAATACCTCATCTCATATATTTATGCTTAGAATGTCAAAATAGCTTTCAGAACCATTCTAAACATAATTAAATTATTCTCAAAACTTAAGGATAAAACTTCTAAAAATTTTCAATATCATTTAGTTTACTCTATACCATGTTTGAATTGTAGTAATGAATATATTGGTCAAACGTCAAGATAACTTAAAGATAGAATCACTTCACACAAAAGTGATAGTAGATTACATCCTGAGAGATGTAACAATCTCATTTTGATTCTACACATGAATTAATTTCCGATGGAATTCACAGTTTTTCGATTTTTTTTGTTATAAAAAATTTTCGATTTTTTAATACTTCAATAAATTAATTTTACCAGTTCAACACAAATAATCACAAAGACTTAATAATTTCATAGAAAATAACGAAAAGATGTAGATTTAGATTGTTTGATGAACTTAAGTATTTTTAACGAAACCTGAATTTAGTGAAGAGAAAGGTCTCCGCGGCTATTCAAAATAGCTCGCCATCGACTTGGAGGGCCTCAAATAGCTCTTAGCGATCCTAAAAGTTGCCACAGCTTCCCATTGCCTTCTCTGGAGCATATTCCATGTAGGTATGCTCTATTGTGTTAAGATCTGGTGAGAGATTACAATCAGAAACTTGAGGTGTTTTGAAAAACCTTTATATATTGAAATTTCATTTTCGATCAACCATTTCATTTATAGGCAAGTTAATGATTTATATTAGGCTGTACATTTTTGGAGTTACCTTTTCAGATTGCTTTTCATTAAACTTTAGCAGATTCACCATTGATTCAACTTCTTATAATTATGGACGTTTGAATACTCAAAAATAGCAGAATCCATCGACTACTTTACAGAAAAATATCTTTTACTTCTAGTTTTCTTTTCGTTCCTTTACACAGTAAAAATAAAAATCTCAAAGTGAAAAAAATTAATCCGATTTGAAGAAATCTTCGTCTCCTATATTCATGAAGAAATATTTTTTTAAACTGAGAAACATATTCTCTCAAGTTGAATTTGAATCTTTTCTATGTTTTATACCACTTTCAATTGTAACTAACGTTACTGCAGTTTCGTCCTATATGGACATTTTCAAACTTACTTACACTTACTTACTTATTGTGTGAGTAAGTTTGAAAATGTCCATGTAAGACGAAACTACAGTAACGTTAGTTACAATTGAAAGTGGTATAAAACATAGAAATTTCCATTTCTCTTTTCATTATGATCTCCTACCACGTAGTAACGGCTACATCTATCAATTTACCTTTTTATATTCTGAAACTATAGAAAAAGTCCAGAAACGATTATTAAGAACACTCTTTTCTATAAAACACAATGTTTGGGCTTTACTTATATCATATTCTAGCCAATTACAAGAATTTAACATGCAACCATAGAAAGACTACCGTGAGTCCTCGGAAGTGTTTTTTGTTTTTAACATCCTCAGAAAACTGAAAGTGCCTGAAATTCTCTATACTATTGATATCATTTTACCTGACGTAAGACTGAGAAGAAAAGACAATTTATTTCGTATGTAGAAATAGATTTTCAATTATTGGAACACACTTGCAGACCGGTTTCGGTTTGTTTGGTCTCTCGTCAGTGTAAAGTAGTGTTTTCATCAACATATAGGCGATGATTTCGGATGTACGGTTGGTTGTCTCGTCCACAGGCAGATTGGGCGACAACAAACCTGTTGTTTGTTGAATGATTCAGCTTAGTTCGAGGAATGATACTCTGAAGGAATTTGATTTTCAATTATCGGAAATCATTGACATTATGTTGATGATATACACTACCTTGCACTGACGAGTAGCTAAACAGCCCGAAACCGGCCTGCAAGTGTGTTCCAATAATTGAAAATCCATTGCAACAGTTGTATCGCCAACAGCATATGCAAGAACTTCAGTGAAGAATCCTGCACTAACACCTGTAGGATATAATACAACGCCCTTCATGGTATTAGCTAGGGGAGTAGTTGTTTTCTGATAGATGTCACTCTTCAAGTTTGCCCACTGACTATATGTGAAAAGAAAGAATATATGTTGAAAGCAAAATGTTATCAAACTTTTCAGCTCGTCGTCAATTTATTGTAAATGAATTATCATACTTCTTGCATATGAGAACTGGAGAGAGAATATATATTGAAGGCACAATATTATCAAACGTATTTAAAAAACACTTCTCTGTGAGATTTTCACTCAACAGTTTTACAAAAACGCAACACGTGTTTCGTCATACAATGGCTTCTTCGGGCTAGTAAAGACATGCCTGAAGAAGTCATTGTATGGCGAAATACGTTTTTCATTTTTGTAAAACTGTTAGTTATTAAATTGATGGATGTAGCCGTTACCATGTGGTAGGAAATCATCATGAAAAATCAGAATTGGAACTTTCTATGTATTTTATCACTTTTATTTGTAACTAACGTTACTGCAGTTTCATCCAAGAAGGACATTTTCAAACTTATATTTTTTTAATGTATATCCTTGTAGGACTAATCTGCAGTAACGTTAGTTACAAATGAAAGTGGTAAAAAACATAGAAAGTTTCAATTCTCATTTTTCACGTTAGTTATGGATTTTTATCAAGTTTCGGCCAATTCCATCATATACAAAATTATCAGTACACAATATTGAACATTGATATGTTGTCCATACAAACATTAATTGAAACAAAGTACACCCAAAGTTGTCTTCATAACTGATAATAATTTGAATCAATTCTTCATCATTTCATTATCTATTGATTAGTGTGATGGCTGCATTTTCACTACAAAAGAGATAATCCTGAACGACCTGAATAATAGATGCCAAAATCTCTTTATCCCTTTCCAACGCTGACCCAATTCTATGAAATAATTTATTAATATATCAGATTAAATACGGAATTATTTCTATAAATAACAATGTTCTGTATTATATTCCATATTTCAGCAGCACCTGAATCTCTTTCACCGATTCAATTCCCTGGAAAGCTTTCGAAGAAGTGAATTTTTCAAAGGATTTTGCTCGGTCCTATCTGAAAAAGCGAATGAAATATATAAAGGGAGAAGATAGGATGATGTAAAAAAGAGATATCTCTGAACTGAATCTGCTTCAGACATGTTTGTCAAACTTATTGAAATAATGTTACTTTGCGTGAGGTATGAATCAGACAAAGTTGCTTGTTGTGGACTAATTTTGTACCTTGAATCAGATAAACGAAGATTGTATATATCTTATACAATCATTATTGTTATCTATATAAAAAGTTTGCCCAAATATTTTGGACTTTCGAGTTTTGGTCAGTACTTCTCCTAATTGAAATCGCATTATGAGAAGGGCAATATGGACTGCTGCCAAAACTTCAACTGAACATTGTCACCAGAGAAAGTCTCTGTTTGGAAACTAACAAAACCTCTACTGCAATCCTGCTGTCAAATTATACACCAAATTAGTCAACTATCGAAATTTACCAAGTCAAGAACCTCAATTCTATCAGAAATAGAAACCAGATGAGTAAATAACAGATAGTAATTCATGCATGTGAATAGATGTAGAAACTACTTATTGGGATAAACGCATCGAGAGTCTTAACTCATTTGGATTCAATTCAATTAAGAAATATAATAAATACAATAATAAGTTTATTTACGAAATGAAGGGTACTAATATAATATATAAAGTAGGAAGATAAACAAACAACGGCTTCACAAAAGAAACATTTTGGAAAACATTTTCTTGTATGTGTATTCGCCTATTTCAAAGTAAAAACATGAATAAATACATAACACATTAATAAATAAGCGAATTGAAAGGATGAATAAATCTCAATATATAGATATAGCAACGAACAATATAAATAAGAATAAAAATATAATTAACACTGAGTCGAACATAACGATTATGAAGATTATGATACAAGAAAGTAGAAAGCATGACTGAGGTAAAAACAGACCGACTCTCAGTATTATTCATCCAATAATGCACTTATCAGTTTTCTCGTGTAGTTGTTAATGCAGTCTTTCAGCCGTTTTTTGAACATATTAGTGCTTCAACACAAACTGAACGGATTGATTTTTAAGATAATTTGATATTAGTGCTTTTTAGAGTTTTGATCTCCTACGAAATGTGACTATAGCATTTTGGTGCTAGGTAAGCAAATGTTTTTGTGTTGTAATTTTGGTCATAACAGGAAGTGTGTGATAGTTGTGTATCTCTGTATCTGTAGAGTAGGGAAGGTGAATGTTGGCACACAGCACTTAGGCCACATCTGACCCATTGTGCAACCTCCCGAGAAGTTCTCCACCTGGGTCATCGTCCATCCTGTCCTTTCCAGGAGAGTGGACAGGTCACTAGGAGAGATCTTCTTTATATCGGCAGGTGTAGGACAAGACTCGCCAAACACACACTCTCTTATTGACAATAACTCCGGATACTCGCCTGACAATTTCATTTCCTTGTTCACACTCCTGCATAGCCCCCCATGTTATAGAGGTATATCCTTAGTTGACAGTGGCCAATCAGAAATCCTACTGTTGAGCGTAGATTTTCCCTGGTCATTGCCAGATAATTCTTCGGCCCCAGCTTCCCAGGGTCGCCCAGGGTAATCCTGGCAATATTACATCCTTTTATTCCATACCATCTCTTTAGGAAAGGAGCATAGGTGTGACGTTTGACTGGTTTGGCAATTGTCTAAGTCATCAAGCCGTAGCTGTCACTGGGTCCCAAAATTCTTAGTCCAACCGCTTCCTTTATTGAAGAGTCGGCAATGCGATTACTTCCACTCCTTTCGTGTCCTTTAACCCACCTCAGGATAATGTTATTACCTACCGAAGTCTTGGCTAAATCGTGTTGGCACTCTAAAACTAGCCCTGAGGTAAGACGTTGTCTATTCAAGGCTAATAGGGCTTGTCTACTATCATTGCAGATTGTTATGTTTTTGCCAGAAATTCCTTTCCTGGTTATTTCTTTTGTGGCCCATCTCCCTCTCAATCCTTAGGCTTATTGATTTGAGCCTTCTTTGGTTTTTGAGCTTTCTATATTTATGTGTATTGCCTTTGTAGCGTCTGTCTCTGTGTTCTGTTTCATTTGTATTTTGTCGAGTTTATCAAATACTAACCTGGGAGTTGGTTGTAGTGTTTCCAGATGTGATATTCAATACTTGTGAATAATAAGAATAACTGTCCCAGATGTAAGATCCGTGATTAAGAATAAGTTGGTAAGAAGAATATCTGAGGTTTTTAGAGTATATCAACGTAATGAATCTCCTCTGTATTGGTTTATGTGTATCGCCAGAGCTCCACTCCATGCCAGAATTCCGTAGTGTAGATGGATTTCTACTAATGCATGGTATAGCGTTCTCATCAGGCATACAGGTATGTTTTCTCTAGGTTTTCCGAATTCGAATACAATAATTTCAATACATATGTTATGTGAAGATCTCATTTTAAAGAATAGTCAATAAAATCGATCGTGAAATCTCTTTTGACAGAGAAATCTCAATGATTGAATATGAAATTCAGGGAATATGAAAAGTCAAATGAACCGTACTTTTGGAACTGTCGTTTTTAAATCTGTATTCAACAAGCTATCATTCAACTTGAAGCGTCAGGACCAATAATCGCCAAAGCATAACAATGACAGAAAAACACTAAATTTGAGAAATCTCGGAACAACGATAATCCTAGTTTTCAATTCGCAATTCTTGGATGCAGTTATTTTCCGCCATGAAACTTATGGTCACTGGTCTAATACTCACGCAGAAAACGTTAAAAACAATAGCTAATCCATAGAATACTCTTTCGAAGTGCCAACAGATATTAAGTTACATTTATGTACTGACAAAAACCCTCCAGACCAACCTCTGTACATGAATCCAGTATTCCAGTATCTCAACTCTGAAGATATTCCTAATACAAACTTTTCAAACACACACACATCACAATACATGACACACAGATCACATCAAATTGAATCCTTCATTTTTTTCTGAATTTTTGTGATTTAAAGTGTATTTGAAATTTGACATGAAATATACAATTTGAAATTAAAAAAAAACCAGATGCAGTGCTGTGAAAGATATAGTATGAATCTCCTTTGACAGTCGATGTCGAATCTTGGCTCTGCAAAGGACCGCCTTGGGGAGCCTCTTTTTTTACTCAGGCGTGTTCTTGAAAGTCAGTTGAGACCTACTGATGAGACCTATGACAGGTCAAAACGGTACTGTCTCGTTTGGGTTGGGGTTTTCAACTAGCTGCCTTACATTTTTTTCTGTATTTTGCATATAATTTTTTGTTCTCACGGTTGTTAAGGGCTCAGCAAATCTGTATGTTTGAAATCTGTCTAAAATCTGTTTTTCCGTTAATCAGCTGCCGCCCACATACGAACGACAACTCCCTGAAATTGAGAAACTTGTGCGAGCCAAGGACTAACGAGGTCTTATCTTTTAACGTGTGAATACTAACACGTGTGTGATTAATAGCCATTCATTGAAAGTATACTAGTTTTAGAGGTTTTAGATAAATAATGTTCACCAACGATGTGCGGTCACTCAGTATTTTTGCATTCTATTACTATGATTCATTCATCAATCCAATTCATCCGGCTATGTTCACGCCCTCCATTGATATTTTTTCAATTTTCTCAACATCATTTTGAAATCTGAACTCAAATCAATACACTTCTGTAAAACGAACGTAAAACAAATTATGGCATTCATCGAATTTGTTTGCGGAGCCACTTCACTGTTAGCTAGCTGATTAACAATCAAATGCAGGAACGCAGTATCTTAGGGAACTAAGTTAACTAGTTCTCTTTGATGAACTAGTTTTTCCACTAACTACTTTGCTCAAACACACGAGAAGCATAAAGGTAATGCATAAGCAAACATATAATTCGGGGCACACGCAACTATTACAGGGAATAATTCATCCTTAATACAGGTAGGGAAGGTATCACGCACAAACTAAGACCCTTATTTGTTCCTCCTAATCTGAAACCGTCACATGGCAAATATAGTATGTGTCACTATTCTACTATGGGTGTAGTTCGACATTTTCGGTCTCTTCTATCTTTATACTCATATACATTTTATTGACAAATATATTATTTCAAAAGTCATACTGTAAAAATTAAAAGTGTAATTAGTATATTTTTTAATGTGACGGGAAAAATTTTTTACATTTTATCTCTGATGGCAGGTGACAAAATGTCACTTTTTATGAAATTGCTGTTTTCCCTGGGAAATCCTGCAATCTCAGATACAACCACCTTTGCCATTAAATACACTTCATCAGGAGCATTATTTAAAAAGTCACTAATATGTGTACTCGCAAATATCGCAACTTTCTTGGACGGCCACCAAACGCGGACTGCGTTTCCAAGAATTGCATTTACCGGATACCCTGCGAGTGCGGAGAATCATACATCGGTGAAACTAATAGGTCATTGATAGTTCGCATTGCCGAGCACAAGAAACACAGACAGCGAGGAAAAACCAGCAAATCAGGAACAGTTAAGCATGTTTGGAGTCATCAACATAACATTAAGTGGTCTCAAGCTGAAATCATCTACAAGGTAGAACACTGGTTTGGGAAAGAATTCAAAGAAGCCGCAACAACGCATTTAGCCAAGCTAGCCTAGAGATACTCAACATATGGAAACCTATAATAAAGCGGAACATTTCTTGTTAATAGTTCAAGTTTTAATTGTTGCTTGCATTTTACTCCATTGTAATTCCAGTTTTTTTGCTTAATATCATTGTTATTTTTTAGCTAATCTTTTATTTTTATAGATTTTTTCAGGGATTTCAAATCAATGTATATCCTATTGAACAATGGAAGTCCGAACTAATGGAATGCAAATACTTCTATATGAATGGTGAATTATACAAAAACACTTTTCTCTATTCCGTTTGTATTCCAAAGATTCGTAATGGAATCGAATCAGAAATTATTCACAGGATTCCTACACAACAGAATTAAGGAAAGGAGTAAAATTTCACTCAATTCGTTCATAATTACGACTTTTTGTCACGGAATGGATTGAATACACCCATTTCTTCGCTGGCGGTATGTAAATAACAACAAGTAGGCCAACTATATGTTGCTATTACAAAAGCAGCCTATAAAAAAACATGTTCGTATTATCTACTGACAAAACGCAGTGAACGTTGTATATAAAGACATTCTGTAGTATACTATATTAGTATGCTAATGTGTGATAATTCATTATTTTATTCTTTTTTGAATTCCAAATGTGGTGAAACACTTTTTTAGATAATCAGAAATCTCCTATATTCACTAAAAAACACTGCTTTGAACAAATTTTATACAGAAAACACTGCATTACAACCAACACTGAGAATCTCAAAGTGGAGTCGAATAAATAAAAGAAAACGAACTTCGGATTTTCTATGTATCACTTACGCCTCCTCTATCATTTATTGCAGAAATCGTGTTATTTACTTAAAAGAAAGTAGGCAAACAAATAAGAGAAGAGAATTGGGTGATTCGATCCCCTCAGTCCATTTCGAATGGTTCGTAGTCATTTAGGAGGGTAGAAACGAACTGAGAAAAAACCTATTACAGTAATGAAAGATTTTTTAGGAACATCTGCCGTCCGTTCATTCTTGTAATGAAACGTGAGAACACATTGACTAAATTTTGGAAAAAAATGTCTCAAGAACTGCGAACTCTGTTCTAGAATTTTACTACTAACCAGAACCATAATAATTTTTGTCTAATCGGGTTCGCAGAATAGGCGTCAAAAAAAGTTTTACAGTCATTTAATGTCATAGTTTACCAAGTTCCGAGTTTCGTTAGCCCAGTATAGTTCATTTTGAAAAGCGTTGAAGTAATAAGAGCTCATTTGTATATTTATTTTCTATTGAGAACGGGTATTTCTGCCTCAATGCTCCTTGGTTAACCCTATATTCACATGATTTAATGGGTTTGCCTATTGTTACCCTGGAGTGAATTGCTGCCAAATACATTATCTACATCATTATTATATTTTTTCTTCAATAAAACCGTTTGAAAAAATGTTTTTCTACACATTTTAGTTTCCATTTCTGTTATTCAATTCTTATAATTCTGTTTAGTTCATTTACTGCTTAAGTATTACAAGGTAATATGTAATAATAGTCTTCTACTATTCTACTAGTCAAGCCCTGTCATTTGATACCCATATTGAGATATATGTGAAAAAATATGTAATCCGCCATTTTGCAGCTGCGGCCATCTTGAATTTCCATCTTTCACAAAATATACTAGTATTCTACTAGTCAAGCCGTCATTTTATACCCATATTGAGGTAGTTGTAAAACAATATGTAATCCGCCATTTTGTAGCAGCGACCATCTTGGATTTTCAATGATACAGAATTTATTTAATTGTAGTGTCATCAAAAATAAATGTGTGTAGGAAATATCAGATCAATCTGTCAACAGGAAGGGGGTAAACATCAATTACTAAATTTGACCCGAACAAACAAACAGGGCAAGCTACATAAAACCGCTAAATAATAAAAAAACATGTAAAACGTTCTATAGTACGTGACAATGAGATCAGGAATTTTTATTGACATGTATTGCGGCCTTTTTTAATAATTTTTGGATATCATTCCGATGTCGTTTTTGTGAGAACTACTTGTTGAAAGTCTCTCTTGTAACTGGGAATGGTGTCTTGCATTATTCCTCAGAATGATAAAATCTCTTGGAGTTAAATTTTCATTTGCCAAAACCATTCTTCAAAGACGTCGGTAGTCACGTCTCCGTGGTAGTCTCCACATCGCCCAGAAATAACGGTTGAGAGACCAACTTTAAAGAACCCCTACATGTATCTTGATCTTGGCCAGCAGCATCCATCAGTTGACCATCTCTGTCTGTCTGTTTTAAAATCTGTTTTTCCGTTAATCAGCTGATATGCCTTACGCTGACTATGGATTTTTGGTGCATCTTGCCAAAATTTTAAAACTGTGTCTCATCATGTGAACAAGTTCATCTATTCAATATATTATTTTTTTCCTTTTTTGGTTTTACGAAAAATCTGTAAAGATGTTCTCCTATAACACCACATGTTTTAAAAATTTCCAAACTGTGCTCCGGTTCACTTCGGGATCACCTGGATCTTCTTGTACATCATCTCGGCCCTTGGCTGAGGTCAAAGTGTAGCTGTGGATATTTCTTCATTGAAAAAAAGTTATTGTACCTACCACAAAAAAAATAATTCAGAGGACAAAATACATTAGAATAGTTATGTTATGGGATCAGCGAATACTTGATGAGAATCTATAATGTATTTCAGAAACACATCATTGTGTGTTTATCACTAAACAGTTTTATTACAGAAACGTAACACGTGTTTCGCTATACAATAGCTTCTTTATACTAAGTTAGTCAGTATAGATACGCTTGAAGAAGCTATTGTATAGCGAAACACTTGTTGCGAGTTTAGTGAAAATCTCACAAAGTGTTTTTCGAAATAAAATAGTTTCATAACTAATACAATTAACATGAACTCACATACGTCTTCATCAATAGTAATACCACGTCAAAATTTTGTCGATAAATTTCCATTTCTTAACGAAAACTTATCGATAATTGGTACGAGGAGGGCAAACAGCGTAGTAAATCCACGAGTCTGTAGGACGAGTGGTTCGAGAATTATAATTGAAAATTTCTTATCACACGAATAAATTTCAATTTTATTCCTAAGATTTCTGGATATGATATATAAGATTTAGGTATTCGAGCAGGGGTTTGAATTGAAGAACCATTGCCATGATCCATTGAAAGGAGAATACTGAGTCCAACAACTAAAGAAGGATGGAGAGAACCACGTTTTGGCATTACGTTACTGATATATTTAAATTTCATTGCAGGAATTTCAATTCTTTGTTATAGCAGTTTTGAACAAATCGTCAATACACAAAAAAAAATATTTGTCATAATTTTTTACGACTAAAATGATTTAGTGACTACTACCAAGAATGCAACCTGTATTACTGATGCTGTAGTTACAAGAATGTTATTTTGTGCAGTGACGTCATTTCGGAAATTCTGTATGATCCGCAGTGAAATGTATGCAAAATTGATGTAACAGCCAGTTTGTCATGACGTTATGTGAATCAGTGAAATAAGCAATTCATTTGTTTGAAGGTGGTTGACAATGTTTCATGGTGTATTACATCAGTTCGGACTTCCATTGTCTAATATAATATAAATTGATTTGAAATCCCTGAAAA